>FIZU01027831.1:0-22101 GCA_900064475.1 Pseudococcus longispinus
TATCGGTTTTCGGTTTGGTTTGGTTGTTTGAAAAAATACGGTTTAAGGTTTCGGTTGTTACGGTTTTTTTCAATGTTGAAAGGTTTAGGGTTTTGGTTTTATCGGTTTTCCTCTAAAAAATACGGTTTTTACGGTTTGGTTTTAATCGGTTACGGTACGGTTGCCACCCCTGTTTTTGAGCGATTACTGACAATGAGTTTATCGAGAGATTCGAAGTGCTGAATTGTGGAATATTTTGGTTTTCATTCGCGAACGATTCGTTTCAGTATGTGTGAACAATTTTTAGGATCGTTTTGTGATTCGTCAAGTCAACAAGTTTTCAATTCGTTCGCGCATGATTCGTTTTGTGAATCATGAACGATTTTTCAATTTATTCGCGAATGATTCGTTTTAAAATGTGTAATCGGTTGCATACTTCGTTCTTTAACGATTCGATTTGTGAGGCTCAGAAATATTTTTGATTTTGTTTGTGAACGATTCAGTTTTTGAGCTGAGAATGATTCAATTTGTACGTTTGATGAATGATTTCTGAATTCGTTCGCGAATGATTTGATTCAGTCATACAGGATTTGAGAACGATTTATAAATTCATTTGTGAAAAATTTGTTTTAGAATATGCCAACGATTAATTAGCACGTTATCGAACGATTCGATGTGCTGAATTCAGGAACGATTTTTCGTTTCATTCGCAAACGATTCTCTTTATCAGAGAATGATTTATTTTGCACTTTTGACGAATGATTTGTTTTGGAACATACTGATATTGAACTCGTTCTTAACCGATTATCGTTCACATACGACTCTTCTACAAATAAATTCAAATACGAAAATTTCTTCCATTTTTTTTTACTTTGGAATTTTTTGCTTTAAAAATATCTTTTCCTAGTTTCTCTCGTGCTTTTTTAACTCGTATACTTTCACCAACGCCAACCAGGAAACTACAACAAAACGAACGAAATCGCCACCGCTCGTCCGGGAAAAAAACGCACCAGATGTTGGTACTTTCTGTGCAACATCGCGCTTCGCGTCTCATTATACATGCTCTCTTCTCGACAACGATGATAATGTAACAGGTGATGATGAATTATTGGCGCAGAACGAAGCACAAGGACTAATTTCATTTACGCAAATACGATACCGTCTTCGTATCTCGAGCCATAACACTTTTCCACGTAGATTCTCATCTTTCATTAGGCAGCAAAGTATATAGGTATATATAGGTCTACGTAATACGTAGTGCAACGTTACGTAAACGTGAACTTGAAAGCACCAGGTTCGCAAGCCGAAAAATAGGCTACGTTAGGTCGAAAGGTGGTAGTACTATCATAGTGCAGTATTTTATAATAAACGAATTTTCGAGCTGCTCGCGGATGCTCATATCCCCGGCGAGTTTTTGTATAACTTTGTAATATTTAATTAAACAAAGTTACTGGCGGGAAATTTTACACTATTGTGCGGGTTGCCTATAAGCATAACGTATATCTACCTGCTGCGTAGCGTCGTCGCGTCGATGTATGTACGTATATGTGTATTCGTGTAAAATCGATTCGACGAATCGTTTGTTTAAAACATGCTATACGTGTACAAAAGAACAGGATGCCTACCGGCAGTGTCGATAGATAGGCAGCAAAGCACTAGGTAGCTGTGTAGAGTAGACTCACGTATAAGTATTTTTTCTCATCCAGAATTCGCACACTCTATTATCCTCGGCGAACAGTCGAAAACAGAAATTTATGTTAATGAAGAAATTGAACGTAAAAATATTTCATACCTTAATGCTAAAAACATTTTCTACTCGTAGAAACACAGATTGAGCATAATCTGAAAAATTTATTCGTTTTTTTTTCCTCGCACTCTGCAGACTTCACGGCGAACTTTCTCATTTAAATTTATAACGTTATTTTTGTTGAAACGAGAGGTCGTTGTTTTCTCTCTTTATTCTTGCCCCCTCCGACGTATCTCTATACAGAGTATATAACGCAGAAAGAGGAAGTACATGTTTGTGAAATATCACCGTGCTGTGGGTGTACGAGTCGACGACGCGACGAAGAGACGAAAAGGAAGGATTTTTTTTAAATATCGCGAAGATTACTTAACAAACGGCAGAAAAGAAGTTCCATTAGAGTTTTGACCTTTTTGTTGTAAAACGTCGGAGTATTTTTTCGGTACGTCAGCGTTTGAAAAATATTGCTCGGATGAAGAGACATTTCCATCTACGAACTTGTTTCAATTACTTTTCTTCTCTTCGTCTCTCCTGTTTCGGATTTCATTCTATTTCTCGCTCGTCATCGTCTCCCAGTAAAGTTGTACATGGAAAATTTCGTGTCTAAGCCTCGATCAAATATTAAATTTCGTGCGTAAGTTTGTCGCATTGTTGCCGGATATACGACGAGGTATGAAAAAATCGCGTTCGTTGATATTTTTAAATGTAAATACTCTCGTTCGTATTGCGTTCGCTGGTATCATGCCGTGAGAAGTGTAGGACAGCGGGTGGTGGGAGTTTTCCTATTTGGAAATGTCTGTGAAAATCGAACGAGAAAATTATTTTTTCTGTGGGGTGCGTGGCACGAGGTGCGAAACGCGACTATCGGAAAGCGAGAATTTATTGGACGATTTTTATGGAGCGATTATCAATAAGGAAGTGGCAAAGCGAGACGGTTGTACACGCGATCTGCGTGCGAGCACGTGTGCGAGTATGGTATACTATATTTGTACGAGTAGTATAGCTAGAGAGAGGTATACGTACGAGTATAGGCAACTGTGTGTACGTAAACGTGTGTATATCGTGATTTAGCGCATATCTACGCCTTCGAGCCATATATCACGTAGACGCTTTCATCAACATTCCGCTGTCACTTACTGTTGGATTCGATTTAATAAATCAAAATTCGCCATTCCGAAACGTTTCCTCGTCCCTGTGTCGTAACGAGCCGAATTATATTAACGCGGCCAACTATGGCTAGAAATTGCCTAAATAAAGCGGTTTATTGTTAACCGAACGATGTTGTGGGGTTTAGTCTGGGTATCTATTGGGGTACGTGGTTTTCCCACCTTTTTTTTTTTTTGAAAGTTGATCTTGGGGGTAGCGCAGAAGTTGTGTCTGGATCTCAAAACGATTTGTTAAAATTTTCATCTTCAGATTCAACCCTTGTAATCTACCAAATTCCCTTGAAATTTGATCTACGCTTATTTTAAACCTTTTTTCTGAGACAATTTTATCGATAGTGGTTTTGAATGGTGTCCACAGGGCCATAGAAGTCTTGGAGGTCATGGAAAAGTCGTAGAGTTGAAAAAAAGGTCGTGAAAGTCATGAAAAAGTCATGGATTATGCAAAGAAAATGCGAGGTCATAGAAAAGTCGTGAATTTTATTTGAATTTTTCCGTTTTTTTTGTTGTTAAGCTACAAAAATTTTCTAAAAAAAAATATTAGATTTGCTAGTAAAAAGGTAATGGAAAAGTCATCGATTGCCAAAAAAATTCAGCTGGGCTCCCTGTCCTGGTAAGTTTTTGTTTTTTTTCCCCGTTCTTTTTAGTTCGTTTTAGATTCTTTTCAGTTCTTTTCCCCCCTTTTTTGGTTCTTTTCGGTTATTTTTTCAATTTTTTTCCTTTTTTGTTTTTTTTTTTAGTCATTTTGGATTCTTTTTTAGTTTTTCTTTTTCTCTTTTTTGGTTCTTTGCAGTTTTTTTGTTTTTTTATTTTTCCTATTTTTTGGTCATTTCTTCCCTTCTTTTTGAAAACGATTCAGGAACAAAAAACGAAAACCTTGTACTTCCTCAAAACTGAGCAAAGTTCAAATAAAATTACAATCCTACCTTACTGTTGAAACGATTACATCAAAGAATTACCTAACCAATTTGCCTTAAATATACCCATCTAAACGAATGTGCACACCGCACAGATGTTAATAAAATTGCATAAGCAGTTCGTCGTAAATATGAGTAAAATTTCTTTTAATAGATGTTGATAAAATTGCCTAAGTAGTTTGCCGTAAATATGACCATTATGATGTATATTTCAATGTTTTTTATTTTCATTTTGAAGGAAAGTATTATTTTGAAGCTTGGTAAATTGGTTTTAAATGCACTTTGATAATGTTCTTTTCGTACAACTTCTCCCCCACCCAAAAAATTACCATATTTTTTTTTCAAAATGGTAATATCGATGGAAAATTGCCGATGATGTTTTTTTTAGGTAAAATTCTTCACATTAGAATTATTTCAATGAAAATTTTCTGAAAAATACCTATCATTTTAAACGGTTTATTGGACATTTGAAAACTGCAATCTATTCTACAGAATTCATCTCCTCTTATCTTTTAGCATAGGATATGTTTTTACGATGGGTAATTTCGCGAAAAACTTTACAAAATTTCGTCACGAAATTCTCTGACGATGACTTTTAGACATTTTTTCAGATCTTTTTGGACTTGAGAAAATTTAAGAGATAATGCTGACTTTTAGACATTTTGCAGACAAACAATTGAAACTTTCTGAACTTGGAAGATTTTATAAATAAGGGTAGCTTTCCGATATTTTGTGAGACAGACTTCTAGAATTTGGAAAATTTCAGATATTATGCTGACTTTCAGACTTTTTTGGACTTAAAAAATTCCAGATATAATAAAACTGTCTAAAGGATACTTGGCTCCTCCAAAAAAGGCACAATTTTCGCGTTTTTTAAAATAATTCTTAGCAATTTTTCGGTGATTTTCGTATCATATCCAATAATTTTCATAATTTTTGCACAACTAATTATATTTTTTAATTCTTTGCGAAGTGTAATTGAAGGTTTTGACAAGAAATTTCAAGACTTCTGAAACAATTTTAATGGTATTTCAATCATTTAGCAATTTTTAAGAAAATTTTCCAAGCAACGTTGCGTACTCCCTGAAAACTTTTAGGGAGCAATAGGATTCTCGGTAATTTCGTTGACGAGACATTTACGTCAAACGTATACGAATTTCGCGTCATATGTCAAAAACACTACCACTCATCTCGAAATTCAATACATTAATTAGAGGATAATTTCGAAACCGACGCGACGCAGTAGGTACTAGGGTGGCAAATCAACGAAAAACGCGCCGCTCCAACTCCAGATAATACTACTTTTGCATCTCTTATCGAATGAAATTTAGCGTGATAAAAACTCCCCATGCACCGCTCTCACCAAACAAAGCGACTGCGAGTACCTCAAAAGATATGAAAACGAAAACGAGACATGGAGAAAATGAAGTTCTGCGTACTATTCCCTTCTCATTCGTCGTACAATACGCGCGTACGTAGGTACGTGATTCCTATTTCCCGTTTTCGTTACACAAAAACAAATAATTTCCGTTTGACTTATCTATTAATTACACGCATACGCCGCGTTGTCGTGGTACGAAGAATCGCTTTTGCCAGTATCGACGAGCGCCATATTTTGACGTGTAGATCGTTTTAACCTTTAAGTTGTATGAAGGTTTCGATATTTTGGGTAAAAATGTTTTCCAAATTCAAAAAGTCTGACAAAATGTCTAAAAGTCAGCGTTAGGTAAAAAGCTGTTTGACAAAAAGTCTGATTTGAACTTTCTTGAAATTTTTTAAATCCATGAAGCTGAAGTTTTCTATCCAAAAATTCATTTGAGTTCTTGAAAATTTCTCAAATCCAAACAAGTCTGACAAAATGTCTACTTTTTTGAAACTATTTTGATAAGAACACTTCGAAGTGTGGCCTGAAAATTTCATTAAAATATAATTTATGGTCAATTTCAATTTCTTCTGACCAGTATATTTTCAAAGAAAAGAACGAATTTGTGCATCACAGAACGTCATCTTGGTTATGTTTACACCTTAAATAAGTACCTTAAATTAAGGAGAAATTGTTTGTCTGAGAAAATGTTTCAAAGTCAGCATTATCTTATAATTTTGCCACTTTTGGAAGAGCCAAGTATCTCTTAGGCTGTTTTATCAAAATTTCAACAATTTCACACGATAATCAAACACATTGTAAAAGTGCTGCTTTTTCTCCCTCTTGGCAATCGTTCGATAGTAAAAAGAAATGTTCTCTCCCTCATTAACGGAAAATTTATTACTCAAGTAGGAAGATGAATGATTTTCTACGATTTTGATTCATTTCCCTCGCTTCGCTCGGGCAGTAAACCTCAAAATTCATCAAAAATCATTTTATCTCCTTAGTTATGAATAAATTACTATTACGAACTTTTAATAAACAATTTTTTGAAATTTTAATTCCTAATTTCATGATTTTCGAGTACATAATTTTTTCTTGATTTCTTTAAGATCAATGATTGGTTTTGAGTTTTTTAACCTCGTTTTGTTCTGATAACAATTTATCGTATGATTTTTACACGTTTTATGAATTTTTATTGAATTTTTAACGACATTTTTTCATTTTGAACAGAGTTTTGAACGATTTTTATGATCTCCTAACGTTCACCATCAAATCTTAAATACTTCGAATGATACCTTTGTTGGCGATTTTAATATGTTTGGACAATTTCCTCAACAAATTGTACATGTTGATGATTATCATGAAATTTTGACCATGATTGATCGATAAAAATAATTATACCTTATTTCCTTTGTGTTTGAAGAAAAAAAATTTCTAATGTTCAATTTTAGAAGAGTAGGTATGCTTCTATTCTTATTTCATCAAGTTCAAAATGGCTTAAATTTCTTGATCGGGGGGGGGGGGGGTCTGCTAACGAATTCATTTCCGTAAAACCAACACGAATTTTTGGTTTTTGATTTCTGCTCAAATAATTTGTTCAACGTTTTAGATTTTTCAATGATTTTTATCTCATTTATTTCATATCTACTTTACGATAAATATACGTTCAAATTGACAAGCTCGCGTTAAAAGAAGAATAAAAAAATTAGCTAAAAAAACAATGGTATACTTCCGTTACATTATTTCCACCAACTGAGCACCCTACGTCCTCACATACGTACATCTACATACTCTTGCAATAATTATCACCGAAACTCCGTCGAAATCGCTTTCGAATCTCGCGAACACATTATACCCGACGATCATCGATTCGCGTCCGTTAATTCCGCAACCATAGTGCTCATAAAAACCGACGCTATAATACCTAGGCGACGGTGGAAAATAAGCTAACTCGATAAAAATGATAAAAAGTACCCATTCGAATGTTAAATGGCGAAAAAATAACGCGAAATAAAACGAAAACTACCGTAGGGTGGAAAAAAATCGCATCCCTCGAATAAGTACATTCGGTTGGGTAGCGTTCGAAATGAAAATGTCGTTAAAAAGCGTTAATTTTATTCGCCAGCTCGACGATGCGATGCACCCGCGCACAAGCTATACAATCTTGGAAAAATTTATGTGGCAGATTTGTCAAAAAAGAAATGCTGGCCGTAGGTGAAGTGGCAGAAGCGAGGCTAAGCAGGGGATGAGGAGATTTACGCAATACGTAGAAAATGCAATGGCATCAGCCTACGAAAGGGAGCATCCCTCAGAACCATTGTGTAGAGTGGACGACCACGCAGCAGTTAATATTATGGTTGGTAATTAACGACGGTAAAAAATTATCTACCTCGCGAAATTGCGGCGCGACTGCGACTTTATCAAAGAGCATAGATATTCGGGGTGAGGGGTGCGGTTGGTGGGGGGCGAAAAAGTGGCTGAAATTAATAGCATAAATGATATAATTTAACGGTAGTTTTAGAAACAAAGCGTGTTATCGTCTCGAGTATTACGAAGTGCGATAGGCTTTTGGGAAGAGGAGACGATGCAGGGTGATGAGGGGAGTACGTTGCTGTGCTTTACATTGTGTACACATAGAAGGCAGTTATTTCGAAATAAAAGTATAATAATAAACGCCAGCCAGTGTAACTGGGGTATGGCGCAAATTGTACGTTAAACGCGTTATGTGTTCGGGGAGTATGCGTTAGCGAAATTTTCAAATTAACTTCACAACTCGCTCGTCGTCGTTTTTTTACGACCGATATAAAAATTTTTGCTGCTTTTGTCAGAGTTGCTGCCGCAGCAGCAGCCACGATACAGCTTCTTGTATTTTTATGGCGTTTACAATGTCGTCGAGAAAGAAAATTCAAGCTCGAGAGCGAAGGGTGAGAGAGGACGAAAAAAGCTAAATCGTCGATTTACGTTGAAAACTTGCAAATTGAATTACCTACGCGAAATAATTAACGTTTTTTCAATCGTACTCTTAATATGGTTTAGAATCGAGTCGAGTTTTTTTTCTCCCGTCGACATTTTCACTACACAAAGGCCATTTACTTGGTTATTTCGTTAGTCGATTTTTTTTCGCAGCCATAGACAGAGGAGTCGGAGTGGAGCAAAAAAGAGGCGTCAATTCGCACTTTGTGCGCCCATTAACGTCGTTTTTAAAGTATCCACTAATTAAAAAAAAAGTTCACTCGATTATCGGCCCTTTTGAAATTTTTTTACGCTTTTGGTTTGAGTTTTTTTTTCTCTTTCTCGCCCGGACGTCCGCTTCGGCCTGATACCGAGTAATTATCGTATTGCGTTTTTTTCGCAGTTTTTTTTTCCACGAGCGAGCATTTGCATAAAAGAGGTATTAATCAGCGTTTGTGTTGTTTTTAATTGATGTTGCTTATTTGCAGCATACGCTGGGCTGCAGGCAGGGCCCGAAAGAATTCCAATTTTACACGTCTTTCGTAAATTGTCGATGGTTATTTTCCCTCGCTGGTGGGCTCTCCGTCTTGACTCGACCATTTATACGTTGGTTGTATTTGTATCGTCGTCTCGATGTAGTTTTAATGGCGTCGTCGTCGTCATTGTGGTGGTATACTTTTATCAGAATAAACCAACGTACTCGTATTTCGTATACGACTACGAGAATGCGAGGATCTGGGGTGAAAAAAAACTTTGGTTGGATTCCAAATTTAGGTACGAGTTTTTCCATCTCGAACGTATGTACGTAGATGGCTATTTACAGAGAAAAAAAAAAGGAAAAAGAACTCAATGGGAAAAAACCCGAACTGAACATCGACGATGCGATGGGTATTCTCTATACAGCGAACAATATAGCCGAGTTATGGAATCGTCTGCGAAGAGAGGGGTTAAAAAAGGGTCATTGTTGTTTAAAAATAACATAATGTTCGTATTTTCGTTATACATAAAGACTCGATGTTTATAATGAATTTTTTTCCCCATTCTACGAGGACGTATATATTTTTTAGGACTTGGGAGTCGATATGCCGTAGGGCACAGTAGTCAGGGAATCGTGTTATTCGGCTAGATTTTCGTGTATCGATATGAAAGCGACATTTATTACGTAGCTTGATGGTCGTCGTGTAGTAGCTAATTATTTTTTTTACGAGCGGAGTAAAAGTTTTTGAAAGTTTTTTTTAAATGGTAGTTTCAAATAAATGATGCTGGAGAGGAATAAGTATGATATTTTGGGGGCTGAGTCGAGAATGAGGATATGGTGAATTGAAAAATGTCTGGAATTTCCTTGTAATTGAGAATTTTACTCATCTACTGTTTTATTTTAATTGCATAGTTATGATTTCCACCAAATATCTTAATTTTTTTTACCATAGTTTATTTTTTTGCTTCCTACTGCGATGAAATTGAACGATGAGAAATATTCGGCGGATTTGAACGAACGCAGTCGATAAAAAGGGAGAATTTTATTACGTCGGTGTTGTTTTCGTGTATCATATTTTCAAAGATAGGGAGAATTTCCCTAACTGGGGTGTGATTTTGCTCGATAATTGAAACTAAACTGAGTTGATGTTATGTTCGGTTACATTGTCTCGATTACTTCCTGCTTGTAAGATGTGCACGTGGCGAGAAACCCAATGAAATGGGTTCGCTTGCTTTAGCAATTTTCCACCAGTTTGTTTGCGATTGAGAATGCCATCGGTATAATAATTGCGAGGTTTTGGATGCCGTTTTTTTTTTGCTGAGATGAAAAATGAGGGTGTGGTGTGATTTTTTTCCCCTTTCTGGAATTATTTTAGATGCGTTATTATGTGATAGGGTTTGATGTGATGTGGAAACGGAAATTTGGCAGTTTGAAACGTTTTTTTGAGTGCTTTGATTTATTTTGAGTAATGTTTCGAAAAATTTACGATCGAGGTTCGAAGAGTTTTCTCCAAACTTGAGAAAATGTCAAATATATTATCTTTTCACTGCTTGAAATGAAAATTCAATTTAAATTAGTGTACTTTATCCCCTCCTCCATCGATAAATCTGATCTAATTGTAATTTGATGTTGTTGTAAATGCTATGAGATTTTTAATTACCTATGGGAAAATGATTAGATTTTCATTTTTCATTCATCCCGTTTTTTTTTGTTGGTGTGACTTTGGGTTTCATTTTAATACAAGTTTTTGGTTATTGTTTGATTTTCTTGATTTTTTCATTCTATGCATTCACGCAGTAGAATACAAATGCGGCAATTTTTTTATTGATATAAAAAGTGTATTTGGTAATTTTTTTGTTATTATTTTGAAGAGGGAGAGAGGAGTGTAAAAAAATGTATCCCTTATTTCTGAAAAAAAAATTATGTCAAATTTGTGTACTACGATCTCAAATAAATTGATTTTGACGTCCAAACTAGTTTCCATTCCTACCACCTATGAAAAAAATATCTACCAATTTGAGATCTGCATACTCAAAAAGTAAAAATTTTGATCTATCGTGCATTAAGTACCTATCGTAGGCGAATTTCTATTTTCCAGTCTCACCCCTCGGCCCTGACCCTTTCAAATTGCTTCAAATTTCTACAGAATTCTATCTGGAATTCGTATTTAGTATCTGCGAAAGTATACCATCAACAATGAAAATGTGAGTGTAGAATTTAAATGACAATTTTTCACTCGCCGATTGGCACCTTTCACGAACATACTGATTTCTTTTTTCAAATTTCGAGGGGGTCTAACATGTGCTGAAAGTGCTAAAAAAAAGTCCTCTATTTGACAAAGTTTTCGTTTAAAGTTCGTTAAAAATTAATTTTTTCTTCAATTTATTCCGTGAAGTGAAAAAAACTTTCATTAAAAAATGTTATCTTTGAATTTTTTTCATTTTATATACTTTGCGATTCTTTTCTAGATTTGATAATTCTTGCAAAATGAAATTTTTTCCATGGAGGGGAGGGGGGGTACAAAATTCTGAAAGTCGTATGAAAGAGCAAAAATGATAGAAATGTTCTGCATTTTGATTTGGAAATAAATATTCCCCCTGAATTTAGGTTTTACAATATTGAAAATACAGAGTGTCATGTTTTCATAATTTTTTGCTGATCTGCCGAGAAATTTTGAATTTCCTCCATTTGCAGTCTCCTTGGACTACTATTGGTCCTTTCAAGATATTCTCAAATTAAAATAAATGATATATCTACCATAAATAATCATTTTTTGCGTAAAAGTAGGGAAACATTTTTTTCGAAAGGATATTGAAAGCAGAAAATTTACCGTCAAATATTTCCCACTTTGATGTTAAGAAATTGATTATTTGGTATTTTGGAAATAAAATCGTCATTTTTTTGGTTCATATTAGAAAAAAAAATTGAATAAAACTTGACCCTCACTCCACCGATTACTCAAAAGTCTTAATTTATGAGTGAAGTATAAATTACATTGTCACTTTTCACAGTTGAAATAATGATATCGAAGAATATTTTAAATAGTTCGCCGTAAATATGTTCATTGGGATCAATTTGCTCAGGTGTTAATAAATTTGCATAACCAGTTTGCCGTAAATACGATTGAAATTGATGTTAATAAAATAGCATAAGTAGTTTGCCGTAAATACGACTGTTGTGAAGCATTTTTCAGTTTTTTTGTTCTCTTTTGAAGGGAAAAACTTCGTAAATTGGTTTTAATTGGATTCTGATAATATTTTTTCCTCGACCCTCCCCTTCTTCCTTTCTAATTTTGTTTTTTAAAATGATTGAATTTTTACTCAAGAATGAAATTTACTTACGTAAGTTCTAATGCGAACATTTTTTCATCGTCTGAATTATAAAATAGTTGAAATAATTACTATTTAATTGACTTCTGAGACTGATAATTTATTGTTTTTTCTTCTGTTCTAGGTTTGTTGATGGTTTATTCTATGATTTAACCTTAATTGTTATGTTGGATTTCTGTAAGTACAACGTATGAACATTTTTTTGAAAATGGGTCAGTATGAAAAGAAGCTGTAATACTGAAGTCATATTATGCAAAGGCTTGTAAGAAACGAGCGTCTATATTCGCTCACTCACTTTATAGGTTACATCTTATATATTTAGCGACGATGGTACGATAATCGTTGCTGTTATGTCTCCCAAGGGTGGTATATTACAGTGCCATTAGATAGCAGACACTCGTAAGTAACCAATGTGGGGTTTAGACGTTCGAAATACGTAACGTATTCGTGGAAAGTTGCAGAATCGTGTGCTACATACTTTAAAATTTGAATTAATCATTGTCAAGAGTAGAACTGAGAATTTGGGTAATTCTCTCGGTGCAGCGGTGTTAAGATAGATGCTCGAGGCAAGATAAAGAGAGGCGTTGACTCGACTAACTAGCTATGGTATTTGTGGGGGAGGAGGGTTAGGCAGGTGAGCGAATATTTTTGGTCAACAGTGAGTTTTCTCGTTGGTAATTGTTGTCTTTTTGCCTTCGTAAAATTTTCATGTGAATGAAATCAGAAATCCGTTTCTTTACATTTCAAATAACTGTTGTAAAATTTTATTACCGTGCAGCTTTGTACAGCGATTTTTATAATACCTGTTTCAAAGCTTCTTTTTCTGTCTCTTCTTTTAAAAAAAGGCAAAATCCACGATTACGCTGAAAAAAATTCAGAGCACAAAAAAAACGAGACTAAAACCATCCACTGAATAATTTCGCTATAAATTCGTTCTCAAATCAAATGCAACACCGCATCTCGACATAAGCTGATCCGCACAGACTTTCTATGTAAATTGAACGTCACCCCAGTGGAAAATTTCCACAAACTGGAAGCAATAGCATCGGTCGTGAATAAAAGCTCGGTATAAAACCACCGTCGTCGACGACTACGACGACGATACGAAGACCGTCAGCGTCATCGTATCGAGAATATTAATAAAGAGAATTACCCAAAACTGATTCTCTATCCGTACGACGACGATGACAAATTAAGAATACGGAGATAACGACGACGACGATGAGAAGACGAAAGAACTCATAATGACGAAATTTCAACCGCGATGAAATTCCGAACGTCGACCTTATTAATATCTCGGAAAATATTCGACCACGACTGCAAAATACGTCAGCGAACTGAAAACGACTGATAAAGCGAAATGTATTGACGACTAGAAAATTATACCGTTTTAGTCAAAAGACCGGAAGAAACGGATTTAGAAGAAAAAGTCGATTATTTTGAAATACTGATGAGAGATACGTTGTACAGGATGTCGGGATAGGTGGTGATGGTATTCCTGAAAGTAACGAAAATCTTCATGTATTCGTATCGTTTACTCTCTAAATTGAGGGGAAAGAGTGTAGGTGTGAAATAGTATTTTTTTCATAAATTTTTTTATAAAATTTGTTTTCAGTTATCTGGAATATGAAAAACGTTCTAAATGTGAGTTTTGAGGACACCTTCCGCCCCCGACCTTGTGTTTCTATTGCCTAATATAAAGATTGTTTGAGCCATAAGGTTGATAAAATTCAATAATATTTTTGAATAATTTTTGATCAACTTTGAATTTAATGATTTTTTCAACTAGGTACTTCTATTTGTACTTTGTAGATTGCATGATCAATTTGTGTTAGCTTTCTGAGAACCATTTTCAGAGCTGAAAACTAGAAATCAGTCAAGATTTAATTTTAAAAAAGTAATGTTCCTTCAATTTTTTACTTTTTAAATGTTTCTTTTGGTGTCCTGATTAACCAACAAAAAAACCTTCGAACCTCACCCATCAGTAGGTCCTCCAATGTGGACCCAACGAGACCCCCTCGTAGTTTTTTACATACTGCTCTTTAAATATGCTTTAAAATGAAAAAATTATCTCAACTAAAATTAAAGTACATGAAATTTGCAACAAAAAAGCATATATTCATTTTTTTCGGAAAGTGAACGGGTGACGCAAAAACACACGTTGAAGTATACAAGGTGAAAAAAATGATAATTGTCTCCCATTTCCATGAACATATTACTATTTCAAGGAGGCTGCATGTGTGTGAACAACGACACACAACCACCCCCTCTCCTTAATTTCTACCCCTCCTCCCTCTCGAAGTGCTTTATATGTGGACACTTGTGAACCCCCTTTTCTTGAAATGTTTATTATAATTCTTCAGTCGTACCCTTAATCAAAAAAAAATTCAAATAAACGTTTAAAGAAATGAAATTTTCTAAAACACTACTTCATTAATTTTTTTACAAGTCGATTGGCGATGCTAAAATGTCAGTCACATAAACACAAGAAGAAAAAAAATTAGAAAAGATGATATAATTTCTGAAAAAAGTTGTCAAAAAATTATAATTTCCAAAATAGTCACAATTTTTTTTTGTAAATTTAAAAGCAGTGTCAATCTTAATTTTTTTCATCCTGTATATTTTGAACCATGTTTTTGCACCCCTCGTCCACTTTTTGTAGAAAATGAATATATACTTTTTTGTTGCAAATTTTTTATATTTCAATTTTAATTATAATAATTTTTTCATTTAAAAGCATATCTATTGAAAAAATTATGAGCGAAAAACAACGAGGGCATCTCTTCGGGTCCACACTTGCTGAATTTCTCGAAGGGTAAAATTCGTGGACGTTTTGATAATTAAGCAGAGCACTGAAAAGAACATTTCAAAATGGAAGAATGTTTGCTAACTGAAAATGAATTTGCTCTATTTTGATGATCTAATTATGCTGGGCCAAAAATATGTATCTTTTTAGTCCACACTGACTCTCTCGTAATCTTGGCTGTTGAAACACGTAATCTAAACCCAAAAAAGAAGATGAAAATTCCACCCTAATATTTTTATTCAATAACTACACAAAACTAACATAATCAAAAGCTTCATTTCGAATATACACAGGAACCAGCCGCAAATACAAAGACGAAACCGACCCTTCTAGTATATTAAATTCCGCAAAAAAATGAAAATTAATTGAGAACTGGAAAACGCGAAGGCGAGCGAGGGGGAAACCGCTTATTCGGGTCTTTCAGTACTTAAAAAGCGGACCAACTGACCCCCTCCGGCTCCGAATTTGGCTTCAAATTAAACTGCAGCTTTCCCAAGAGATAAAAGCGCCCGGCAACTAAATCAATTCCAGGTTCTTTGTGACGTACGTTGCTGGTACGACGACGAATGCTGTAAATTCGAAATCGTAAACAATTATCACCTCGCTGAGCCTCGGTGATAATCCACGAGCACCCTTCCAATTTCCATCATCGCCTTAGGAATTAATTTTTCATCGAGTGCCTTTTCCACGAGCAAGTGAGGGTGTTTTTTGAAATAGGAGATAGGACACACGACGACAAAAAAGGATTCGACTGAGGCGAAGGCCAGTCGCCAATAACGCAAGAGCTTCGAGCTTCGCGTAGATGAAAATAGCACTGAGAGGAAAAAAACACGTCGATTTAGTTGCCGGTCACATTCTAATATTATCAACGTTTGGTACTTTGTTATACGCGGAGAAACGCTTCGAAAATGACTTTCCTTCTTCAAACAGTACCATTTACAATTCAGTACGAGTCACCGAAGGGAAGAAATTTCCCATTCAAATACCGCCATCGTCGTCGTCAGCGTGAGAAACGCGAAAGAGCTCGACAAAGGTACATTTTCGTGGATGGTATTATTGAATAAAAAATTGATTCTCGTATTTCAATTGGAAAACGAAACCGCGACCGAATTGTTTTAAAATTACCAACGCATCAGCCTCGATATGGATGTATCTTCTTTCAACGTGTATCGTACTTTTGTTTTATTCGTCAATAAACTCGAGCAATTTGGTTGGTTTATGGTGAAAAATACAACGTATCGAAGAATTCGCCATTTTTATTCACCGATGTCGTCGTATCAACTCGACGAAGACGTCAAATCACGAATCCGCCAGCGTCGTATTCCAATTCGTTGCAAAGTTTATTCGCCGTGTTGCGTTATACCTTCTCGTACGTATTAAAACGATTCTAGATATTCATAAATCATCTTGTCATCGGTTTCCTTCCTGAAAAAGTTGCGTTCGCGGTATACGACGATTTGGCGAAAAACTTGCGTATAGTTTTAATCACCATCCGAATATAACTTTGAACTTACACCAGCAGGTCGATGATACCGCAGCGACGCCATTTTTTTCATACAAATTAACGGCTCGAATTTCATTCTCGTTGGAAAAAAACACCTCTCTGGGGAAAAAATAACGCAGTCGCGGATGCTTGTCAAAGTCACCTTGACAAATCTATTATTACTAATTTTCTTTCGGCTGGTAAAATAAACACGAATGTTGACAAGGCTTTTGCGCTGCTCGTCAGTTTGCCATAAAGTAGATAAGGTCTCTCGATGGGATCGTGGTATCAGGTTTATGGGTAAATGTTATCGTTGCCAGTGGTTCTGCCCTCTCTTCGGGTTACCCTTGGTTGTATTATCGGATTAGACGATGCAGCATAAGCGAGTATCGTACATGTACACGTTAATTAATGCGATTCGTTTACATTGATCAACTGCACTGATAAAAATTACCGGGTGACGTTAATTACAATGTCACGCCAACGGACACGAGTACCATAACGAACGACGTAAAATATATAGGAAAAAAGACACCTCGTCGAGGCTGCTGACCAAATTTTCTAATTAGTAAAATCGACTCCACCCAGTATGACAAAATTAATTGATATTTTCCAAACATTATAATAACTCGACTGGAGCCAAGTGCAATAAAGGTACAGACATGCGATGGTAATACAGGGTGTCCCAACTCTGATTTGGAAACTGATGGCGATTGTACTACTGAGACTTCTGAGGGTAACAAAAATCTTAATAAATACTCGTTTTGGTCATTTCATATCACTGCAGACCAAAAATTAAGTCGTCCTTTCAATTTTGATAAATTCGTTTTTTCAAAGTCCAGCGAAAAAGTTGCAGTTTGAGCAAAAATAGGATGAAAATTCAAAAGGGGGAGGGGTCTGGGCGAGATAGAAAGTGATTTCATGTAAAGTTTTGAAAAAATCCATTATTTTGTCAAAAAAAGGAAATATAATTGAACTTCAAGAACGAAAATTTTTGCAGGAAAGGGTATTTCAAAGGTTGAATATCACGTCAATGTTCACAACGACGTGCATGTTGGGGTTTGTCAATGAAAAAATGATTACGATTGTCCTTGTGAAGATTTTTTAAAAGACTGCAGCTTCAATATTTCCATTTTCCAGTCGTAAAAATATGCAATTTTTGTCAGTTTTTCAAACTGACACAACCAGAACATTAAAAAAATAGTAAATTACAGTTTTTTATGATTATGAAAATTTTAGTTGAAATATGTAGGTACATATTGCACTTTTTAAAATTTCTTTTATTCGTTAGGTAAGAAAACCTCCATCGTCGTTTCAGTGTACAACTCATCACAGGCTTGGGAAGCTTCTTGGTATTTTTAAAATTTCTTGTGATTCTTTCAACATTTTGCAGCTGTTTTACGAGTGTCTATGCCCACAGAAATGTGATAAAATTTCGAAAATATAAAAAAAATCATTTAGATAGTGTTGAAAGGGTTTAAAATGTTGAAAGAGAAATTGAATACCATAAAAATTGACAAAATTGTGTAAACATTTTTTGAAATGAGGAAAAATTGGTCAAAATGTTATGAAAATTATGAAAAAATTGTTGTTAAACTCCTTGAAAGCTTATCAAAATTCATAATTTTTCAAAAATCAGTAATTATTTCTGTATTTTTGTCAAAACATACGTTAGTATGAAATTTTTTTGTTTATTCGACTTCGAATTTACAAAGTGAGGGATTTTTTTTCATATTTTTGACCGCTTACCTATAAAATATACTAAAAATGCCAAAATTTAATTTTTCAAGCCCCACGGATGATCGTACATTAAACGATACGAAGCACAGTTAAAAAAAAAATCAGAAGGGGTTGAAAAAAAAAGTCCTGGAGCACGGTATCAAAAAATTGAGTCGTTATTTTGAGAGTTTTCCAATTTTTTTGAAATTTAGGGCTAAATAGTAGAGGCATAGGGAGGGATGGGTTCAAAAAAGCTGTTGATATTCAAAATAAGCACCATCCAAAGCATACTAAATAATTATACTACATCATCTGTGATTTCTTTTTTGAAATTTAGTAAAAAGTTGGGGGGGGGGGGAGCTCAGTACTTTCCAGTTTATCAAGATCTCATGACAATTACATAATTAGTTGCAATATTTACAAAAATATATACTTATTGGATTTTTTTTACATATTTTCAAATGGTAATCCAAGAATTTTGCATCCTTTCAAAAATTGAGCCTTTTCAAATAAGTTCAACTTTGAATTTTCAAAATTGTTATGAGTGCTTTTGAATCTCTTTTTAACGCTCTTCAAGACTGCGTAAACAGATTTACTCGTAGTTTTACAGATCTCATTTTATCAGGCCCCAAATTCAGGAATTGTGACCAGAAATTGCTATTACACATTAAAATATTGAGGCTTCTCTTCACAACTTCCTGAAGAATTGGGGTGAAATGATGGTGATATTTTTCCCTGCGCAATGGGAAGAATTTGCTAAACAATTTTTTTGCCTCTTCGAACTCTACAAATTAGGGTGCAAATTTTTTTATTCAAGTTTTTACCTAATTTGTAAATTTAAGGGTGTACAAATGCATTAAAAAATCTACTCTAGAAAACTGATCAAGAAAATGGGCAGTTTTGTTAAAAATAGAACAAAATTTAATTCAAACGACTTTTGTTCAACAACGAAATTGAAAAAGTTATCAGAGAGTTTTGAAGTTGGCAAATTTACGATTTCACAAAGAAAAATTTATCAATTTCAAGCACTAATAATTTTTTTAATTTTATTGCTCGGCAAAATATCGTTATAATTAAATTTTAAACGTATTCTCCATTTTTTCTATACTTTTTCCAATGTCGATCGAGAGTCTAAAGAAACTTGTTTTCAAATAAGTATAAAAGAATTTGAAATTTTTTTCGTACGAATATCGAGCACGATAGAACGAAAATAAGGCAATTCGAATCAAGACACGCTGGAGCAGTTAATAATAAAACTTTTCAAACGCCTTGTTACGTATTAACTTTGGACGAGAATTTCAAAAGAAATTTTCCACATTCTGCAAATACGAGGCGAGTTTTTAATATATTTGCATAGTGTAGCTCATCATCGTCGAGTAAAAGTCGAAAATTTCGTCGAAAGGTGTAAACTAATTTCACAAAGAATTCAAACACGACGGGTTAGTTCGTAATTCGTGCCCACACATTCGACTCGTAGTCGTAGCACGCCTACCAGCTTCGTATATTTTCTCTCGAAACTGACGAAAATTAATATAAATCTTTCGCCGGCGAAAATTACTCACCTACGTATTTTAAAATACGAACCCTTTTTTTATTTACCTGAAATTTGTAATTTTCGAGATAAAAGACGTGTCGACGTGTTCTCCTTTTTTTCTTTTTTTTTGACAATCTTATCTCGAATGCGTTTTTTTTTGCTAACGTCAAGGTGCGGACAAATATGGAAAAAAATTTATTCGTATTCATCGTTGACACAATTTCTTCAAACGTATCAGATTCTATGACGATTGAGAACTGTCACCGGCAGATTTATCGAATGAAATACGAAGCGACGACGAAGATGACGACGAACGGGTACACGCGTGTGGTTTTTCACGTGGCTGCGATACTATACAATGCGGTGTACGCCTCGGATATGTTATTAACGCTTCGTCGGCTCGTACAGACTTTAATTTTGATCTGATAATGGCTTCGGGGTGGTCGATGTCGTCGTCGTTGCCACCGCCACCTTTTCTATGGCGGGTATGTGTTGTATGATCTTGAAAAGTTGTGCAGTACTGTGGTTACATTTGTGGCGACGATGGTAACGACAACGACGACGACGACGACGACCCCGGTTTTTATCCCTCTATTTCGCGAGGTTTTTTATTCAAAGTGTACGTCGTTGTCGTCGTCGAGTTGAAAGATTATACGACCGAGTGCCAAGAATTGTTTACTTGCCAGATTTACGAGTATGACGAATGACGTCGCGATAGTCGTGGTGTACTCGTAGTTGGTACTGCGAGTGAAAAAGATTCGTAGCTGGGTGAAAAAACCATTTAGCTGAATAGTTGGATAAATGTTTCAATGTGATGGTGTGTTTGAAATAGATTGCCAAGTAGTTGGATATTATGGTATACGATTATTGAATTTTTTTTCAACTTGTGGAAATCTTGGTGAACCAATAAGGTGTGAGGGGTGTCAGAAGGCTTATAATAAGATCGATGAATTTCTCCCAAAAATTTTCAGTCGAAAAAGCTTTCGTTGGCGAATGTGACGTCAAAACACGCAGAGAAGCCGATTTCAAAATTCGAAAGCTTTTTTCAAAAGGATTTGATTTTAATTCTGGATATTTTTTCAAAATTTTTTAACAATCCCGAAAATTTTTCTATTGGACATTGTTCAACAAAAATGGGTATTTTTACTTTAAAAAATTATGTAATTGGGAGGTTTTTATGGCCTTTATTAATTTTTTCAGACAGGCATAAAAATATACACCTTCTTCAATAAGGAATTTTTTGGAAATGTGGACATCAGTATAGATTATTTTAACCAATGAAACTCATTTTAAGCTATTTCCCTTTCTTACTTCAATTTTTGGTAAAAAAAAATCATATTATTTTCGTCAAAATGAAGATATTTATAAACCCTTGAAAAAGTTTCCAAAGATCCCACCAATAGTCTCGCTGGGTTCAAAAAACTGTACTATAAAGGAGCTTTCTCAAAAAAAATTACAAAAAAAGGACAACCTTGTTAGACATTGTAATATAGCTCTCTGAAAAGAAGAAAAAGGAAAAAATCCCGAGAAGTACATCTAGTCCCATTCAATGAGTATTTTTCTCCTCTTGAAATGAAAGTATTTGAGAATATCAAAAATTACTATTGTAGATTGGGAAGGGGTGGCTCGTAAATTTGAAAAACATCCTTTTAAAGATGTTACAAAAAAGTTCTGAAAAGTGCTGAATTTTGTTTTGAAAATTTTTTAGACACCTTGGCAATGAGGAATTGAGGATTTCATTGGGGAGGAAAAAATTTTTAAAAGGAGGGTATCAGCATTTCAATAAAATGTAAGAAAGACCATGGAAACGTCATGGATTTACAGAAAAAAAATCCAATTAGACAACCAAAAACTGAAAGTTTTTCCTTATATTCTAAAATTCGTTCATTTTGTCGGAACAAAACATTTTAAATCCCTCCTAGATCAATTTGGAATATCTCAGACAAGAGGAGCATAAATTCTGAGATTTGTGCCATAAAGTGGCACAAAATGAGCCCAATTACGTAGGAAATGCGGATTTTTCAATGATTTTTTTTCTAGAGCAGAATTTGAAAGCGTTGACGATTTTTCAAGAATTTTTTCCGGAGTAGAATTTAAAGATTTGAAAGACTTTTTATCACACTCAGTGGGACAAAAAGAACGGTATGAGAATTATTTTGCAATAAATCAGTAATTACTGTGAAAAAATTTTAAATTCTCAGATTATTTCCAGAAAAAAAAGAAAGTTTGTCGCCGCATTTCTTCTTTCTTTTCGCAAAGAAATGGAATGAATTACAAATTTTTATGCCATGCCAGTTGAAAAATTTCTCGTGTTTAACCTTACCCTCACCTTGCCCCTTCTTCCACCATAATTAGTGTTTGATTATTCTTCTCTGTATAAATCAGCAAATTCTTGTGAAGAAAATTTGAAAATAAGTTGCCCGCGCCACATGTGTTGCGGGCAGAACCGAATTTTCGAGGTTCCATTACAGGGTATTATTTTTTCCACAAGTGCAGAAATTGATGCTAAATGAGGTAAAAATTAAAAAATATTGCGGAAAAATCTGAGTTTGAATGAAAAAATTACTTGAAAAAAGGCTATGACATTTTTTGTGAGAAACTGTGGACTGAATGAAAGCAAAATTTTGAGTT
>FIZU01027840.1:0-32147 GCA_900064475.1 Pseudococcus longispinus
ATCGTGCCCTGGATTAAAAAAAGGTTCAAATAAACGTTAAAGTAGACGAAATTTTCTACAAAACCACTTCATTACTTTTTTCCTACAGTTCAACGGCGACGTTATATCTTACTTGTAGAAATAAAGGGAACCCTCTAATTGTTTCACCCTGTATATTTTGACACTCAAGCAATTTTGTTGCAAATTTTATGAGCTTTAATTTTGGTTATGACAATTTTTTTGTTTAAACGCATTTTAGTCGCATTTCATATCACGTGTATTCACAGAAATGTACCAAACTTGATTTCCTTACGACGCGGTGTGTGTAGTGATGGACTTTTTGCGCCACCCGTTAACGTAAAAAGGAAAAGTAAGAAAGGGGTTTTGTAGGAAATTTTGTCTACTTTAATGTTTATCTGAACCTTTTTTTGATCAAGGGCACGGCTGAGGAGTTATAAGCCTAAACATAAATGGGAGGTTGGCGGGAATCAATTAATTTTTTTCAAATAAGACACCCAAAATCTTTTCATGATTATTTTTGACGCCACCCTCACTTTTTTTCGAACCTTCCCTCCAACTATTTCTATTCATATAAATGAAAAGACGATCCTCCCTAGGCAGATCAGTACTTGGTTACTCTGTCTGAATACTGTATGGGTATGATACTATGTCGATCAACCATAGTCGATGATGATCAAGCACTATTGGCTTACTCTGAGCACTGTATGGGTATGATACTATGTCGATCAACCATGGTCAATGATGATCGAGCACTACTGGGTTACTCTGCGTACTGTATGGGTATAATAATATGTCGATCAATCATGGTCGATGATGATCGAGCACTATTGGGTTACTCTGAGTACTGTACGGGTATAATATGATGTCGATCAACCATGGTCAATGACGATCGAGTACTGTCGTCATCGTTGGGGGTCGCTTCTCTTATTTCAAGAGGTCGTGTGCATCTATATTCGTCAATTACAAGTGTATCTGATCGTATTTTGTAGAATTTTGTATGAAGAGTTGAACGGTGATTTCGTGATCAGCATTTCTGATATTTTCCTTCCTCTGATGGGGTTTCCCTGAATTTGCCCCTGTACCGCCAACATGATCATATTCCATTTTCCCGGATTTTGTAGCCTATATGCTTCTCTTTCCGATACTTGATATCTTCAATTATCATGCTATTTTCTTCTTCCAGTTTTGCTAAAAATGAGACGTTTGTTGCAAAGTCAGTCCATGGTAGTTTTAGCATTCTTCGATAACAGCACTTCTCAAATGCGTTCAATATTCTTTCACTACCTGCATTCATTGTTCAGGTTTCACACGAGTATTTTAGTATAATCCACACATAGTATCTCATTATTCTCTTCCCCAGATCAATGCTCAGTGTTCGATTCTTCAAACCGTTGCTGAGGTTATTAAAAGCTTGTTTTGCCATACTGATTCTGTTCCCGATTTCCTTCAGGTCTCTTCCATCCTCGTTTATGAAAGCGCCTAAATATCTGAACTGAGTGACATTCTCAAGTTTTGTGTTGTCTATCGTGATTTCTACTTTTTTGATGTTGGTCCTCGAGAATTTCATGACTTTCGTTTTCTTCGCATTAATTTTCATCCCCAATCTAGCACGATTTATTCTATCAATCATTTTCTGCAATTGCGCCTCAGTTTCTGCTATAATTACTTTATCATCAACATAGGTTTTTTCATTAATTCTTTTGTATGGGTTATTACTATGTCGATTGTTGATTAACCATGGTCAATGATGATCGAGCACTATTGGGTTACTCTGAGTATTGTAGGGGTATAATACGATGTCGATCAACCATGGTCGATAATGATCAAGCACTATTGGGTTGCGCTGAGTACTGTATGGGTATAATAATATGTCGATCAACCGTGGTTGATGATAATCGAGCAGTACTTGGATTCCCTGAGTACTGTATGGGTGATACTATGTTGATCAACCATGGTGGATGATGATCGAGCACTATTGGGTTACTCTGAGTATTGTATGGGTATAGTACCGTGTCGAACAACAATGGTCGATGATGATCCCGCTGTGCTGGGTTCTTGGTAATAGTGTGGGAAGTCCTTTTAAGTTTGTCGTTACATTTTTCTCCCAAGAGTTTGCGTCTCAATTTGTTATGAAATATCAAACTGTAAGATAACCTCATGAAATTTTCAAGGAAATTTGAGAACTCCTAAAAAATAAAAATGATTATCTAGGTCTGTCATTTAGACTCCCGATAGATACAAATTTCATTTGAGGGCCAGTCAACTTATTGAAAGGGAGTTTCTCTTTAAAAAAAACTCACACACACGCATTTCTATCACATTAATCTTTCTATTCCAAAGTTTAATATTCTGCATTTCTGACTTTATAAATTCTTGGGAACGATACAATAATTTTGCTTTCTTATGGACATATCTGCGGGTTGAGCCATGGTCCTCACAACGTCTCTCCCTTGTTCGACTCGACTCCTTCATATTCATATACACTCGAACGAGACATTCAGTCTTTAAACCAAACATTAAAAAAAAGAAAAAGAATTGAAACAAAACCCATTTATAACTCGTGTTTGTACAGCACATGCTAAAAATCGTCCTTGAAGACTAAATGGAAATGACTTGGGCGTTATTTTCATTTCCAAAGTTTACGATCCCGAGTCGCCAGCGACTTTGTACTCATGAAAAGAGCCAAAGACATCGAAGACCAAGCCACGTGAACCAATTCTACCTACTTATAAGACACGCGGCATTCTCTAAAAAGGAGGTATTGTTGGTACACCAAGACGTGTAAAGTTTTCCAATCACAAAAAACGAAAAAAATAAAAAAAAGTAGGCATGCTCATGTCTATGGCATACGCAGACGTTATGTTTAACCTACATTTACCATTTTAAGGCGAAAGTAGATCGTGGTTAACCAACAATATGTAACGAGTATGGTTCGAACTTTTATTTGCTAATAAGCGATTTACATTATGTTGGCATCGGGTTCACTTAGCATGTGCTTTTTTTTCCTCTTTCTATTCTACGTCCCCCGCCTGCTTCTATCATCATCAAAGTGTTCGTTTTATTCTTAGTTTTGATGCAGTGCTCACCTCGAAGTACATCAAGTTTACGACTTATCCGTTGCTTTTTATTAATTTTTTTTTTTCGTAAAATGTTAACTTATGTTGAAAAAAAAATTTACTGCGTATGCATACCAAAGAAGTCAATATTAACTGGTTTTTTTTATATGCTAAATTTACCCTGACGGTTGAAGATGGCTGGTTGTGCGGATTGGGAAAATATGTAAAAATTATTAACACTTATTGACACCGACGATCTTTGCCAATTAGGTCAAGATCAAAGTCATATGCATCGTGAATCGACAAGCCATTAAATTTTATATCGCAGGCCTTTCTACCTCGGTGACATTTTTTTCTCTATGTACTCGTTTACGTAATAGGTGTAAATAAAAAAAGTGCACCTTCTGCAACGTTAACTCGTTATTTATACGGAAACATATGATACGACGCACCTGCTATTGTGGGTTCGAAATTATTTACTCGAGTACGAGGAAATGAACGTTGGGAAGATTTTTTTTTCGTATGGCAAGTAAAAATTCACTCCGAAGGTAATTACCGACACGATGTCGAAATAGGTTTTGATTTTATTCAATAATAATTTGTGTTGGAGTATTAACGTGGTGGTGACCACGCTTTCAGTATACGTAGGTTACCTGTGCTTCGTTATCGTATTACTGCGTATTATTTCGAAATATTTTTTATCGTAATTAACTATTTATCTAGTCGCCATAAGTGTACATATAAAAGTACCTGCGTTAGTACGCGTGGTATAGTCCATATTTATGTAATTGCGTTTATTATATTCAATTATGTATACGTTAATCGTTTGGAAAAGTTTTTAATAATGCGAAATGAAATGTTGGTTTGAATTTTTCTCAGAAAACAAATCTGGAATATTATTACGATAATTGTCGAACCGACGTAAGTCGGATATTTCTCCGTATACGTATCGTATTTGTCGCTGTTTTGTTTATTTCTGTTTACGTATTGTACTTACTAATTCTTATTACCAAGTAGTCGAGAATGTTAGAGTAATTTGAAGCGAGATATGTGATCATGATAGCGATGGATTTATATTAGGAAAAGCATTTTTATTGTCGATTTTACGACGCTACCTGTACCTATTTCGTAAAAAAAAAAAGTTTTATGTGCTTTCGCAGATTGTTCGCGGTGAGAGAGGTGAGAAGGGTGAAAGCTGCTACAGGTTTTTGTAAATATGATACTTATAGGTATTTACGGATGAAATTCTAGGTAATATTTTGAGGTTGTCCTGGTCATGTATCAAGGATTATAGTGTACGTCGTCTTGAACATTGTCCTCCCACGGATTTTATTGTGAAATTTTAGATGCTAAAGTACCTTGAGCGTCTGTCAGAGGTATTGGGACGATTTCTATTGGTCTGCGGATAACGAAATCGTAGATAGATTTAGTATTTTTAGAAAAAAAAAAAATGATTATAGAATTTTGTAGGTTTTTGATTTTTTTGATATTTTTGTTCCTAATTAATTTCTGATTTTTCGATTTTTTTTCAGATTTTTTATTTCATGCTGGATCGATTTTGATGGGGGTTTTCAAATGAATATGGGTAAGTTTGGAACTTTTTGATGATGACGATGATGATATTACATATTCAGCGTAAAATTTTGGACTTAAAAAATTAGGTCAAGCTAAAAGCTTTCCAGTTAGAAGGACCATGAAACATGCAAAAAGGGACAGAATTTTCAGATGCTTGAACCTTGAATCCATTTTTGTCATTTTCTGTATCGAATCTGGTTTTTCTCCTGTTTGGATTCGAAAATATGGAGAATTTATCAAGTAATGATGAATCATTTGACAGAGACGCAGTTTCATGTTTTTTCATCCCCCTCCCTTCCTATTTACTTATTGTGATTGCAATTGTACTTATATCCGAGTGAAACGTGTAGGTGATTTTTTTTTTTTTTTTAATAACAAATGTAAGAATCATTTTAAAAAAATGATATTTTTTTTGAATTTAGCATAAAAAAATTCAACATCTAAAAAACCAAAAAAAATAAAGTAAAAAACGTTGCAGCACATATTCAAATTATCCTTTGGAAATTTGTCTGTATGCTCTAAAACCCCCGTGACAAAATTGAGAGCACTTTTTCAAGGTCAAATGGACATTTAAAGCTTTCTAAGAGCCATTTTGGAAACCCCTTTCGAAGATGAAATTCTGAAAAAAAATTGTGTACTTAGTCTAGATGTATAACACCATATTTTTGCAGAACTTGATATCGTGGTCCGTCATCTTCAAAAATGCAAAAAAAAACGATTTTTTCGTCCATTTTTCCTTCTTAAATGAGTCATTTCTGGTCGAAATTTTTTTTCTTGAAATATATCATTAATGACACCAAAATACACCATCAACTCACATTTAAACCAAATTCGTTCATTTTTTCTCTTTTTCCCCGTTTTTAAAGAAATTACGCCATTTTAGCAACCCACAACCTCTTCAAGATGGTCTAAGGGGCCTAAAAATCATGTCTGAGCTTGTTTCAAGTCGATATCTCTCATAGCAATTTCAGCAAAATCGAGAAACTTTGATTTTTTTTCAACTTATTTCATGTGCCTAACATTTTTCCAAAGTCAAAAATTCTCAATTTTTGAAAAAAATGGGGAAAAATTAAATTTAAAAAGTTGTAAGTTTGAAGAAATTCGGTTGAAAAGTGCCAAAAAAATAGAAAAATTAAATGAAAATCTTCATTTAACCCCTCCCCCCCGAAGGGTTTCGGGTTGAGATATCGAGCTAAAAATGTTGTCACGGGGATCTTATACCATAAGGACTAACTTCCATTGGATAATTTAAAATTTGTTGCTCAGGGTCAAATCACCCCTATAAACCCGGCTATGCTCTTTCAACAAATATTGCTTAACATTCGAAAAAAGGTTGAAAATATTAAAATTTGGGTTCAAAAAAATCATTAAAAATACGGTAAAAAATGATTTAAAGTTTCATAAAAATTGTTTAAAAAGTATGATTCAAACGCGAAAAAGATTATGCAAACTGATATAAAAAATACTGAATATCATTAAAATTGTTTAAAATTTACCTATTAAAAATCCATGCACAAATATAGCAAACAAATGTCTAAAAACCATGAAAATTGTAGAAAATCTTAATAAAAATTACTAAAATTAAAATCATTGAAAGTATACTTGTAGGTATCTCAAAAATTGAGATTTTGTGATTTCGTACGTACAATGAATTTTTTGTAATTTTGTTCAATTTTCCTAATATTTTTGATAATTTCACCTTTTTTTTTGCCATTTTATTGAAATTTTAATCGATTTTTCTGAAAATTTATGAAAATTGCAGTCATGTTTTTACAATTTTTCTGAATTTTTGGCAATTTTCATGATTTTTTCACCTCTTTTTATCAAAATTTCAACAATTGTGAGGACGTTTGGCAAGATTTTCTAGATCTTTTGATTTTTTTTAACAATTTTTACAACAATTCTCACAGTTTTAGTGATTTTCTCTTGTTCGTTTGTACTATTTCAAAGTTATTTTTACCCATCTTTTTGACAATTTTCTCAATTTTCACGATTTCTCGATAATTTTTTTTCAATATTTTTGACGATTTTTATAGAAATTTTCATACCATCTATTTTTTTTAATTTCTTGAATTGTTATGATTCTTTATAATTTTTGCGCATTTTTTTTAGCATCATCTTTGGTTTAGATTTTTGTTTTTTGTTTTTCTCAAATTTTTAATTTTCTCGAGTTTTTAAATATTTAAATTCGCAGTTCTTTATAAATTTCTGAATTTTAAAAATTTCAAATTTTTTGTTCACTTTTTCCAAAATTTTAAAACTATTTTTTTTAAATCAAATTTTTCCAAATTTTAAAAAAATGTCATACGTACTTTGTCTAAGTACTTCTTTTGTATTATTTTTTCAATTTTTTGGAACATTTTTGATTTTCATATTTTGTTGGAAGTTTCTTAATGGTGAGGATGGGGGGGGGGGGAGTCTCCAGTTCTCGTCGTGGCATAATCGTTTAAAATTTCGATAATTTTACAATTCTAAAAAGTCTACTGAAATTTTTCAAGTCCTAAAAAGTTATGTTAAAAGTGAAGTCATGTCTGACAGAATGTCTAAAAATCAACGTGATTTCTCAATTTTTTCCAAGTCCAAAGAGTCGTTTGAAATCTTAAAAAAAAAATCCTTGTGAACTTGGCAATTTTTTTAGAAAGTTCAAACGACTTCTTAGATTTGAAAAGTAATTCAGAAATCTCGTAGACTTTAATGACATTTTGTCAGACAGAAATTCTATTGCGTCATTCTCACTTTTTGGAGTTGGAAAATTTCAGAGAATTTGATTTTTTTTTGAGATTTTAAACAACTTGCAAAATTTTAGAAATTCTTATTTTTTTGAGATTTCAAAATTCAAACGACTTCTTGGACTTGGAAAAAAATCAGAAATCACGTTAACTTCTAGACATTTTGTCACATAAAAATTCTATTGCATTGATCTCACTTTTTGGAGTTGGAAAATTCCAGAGAATTCAACGAGTCTTTCTGTTTGTTTGTTTTTCAAAATGTTTAGTATTTTTTTCACGAATTTATTAATTTTATTTTTTCAGTTTTTTCTCTAAATTTTCCATCTAAATTTTAGAAGTTTGATTATCATTTTGAATTTTATAAATGATCGTAAAAATAAAATCGTAATGATCTAAACCTTCATGATCGAACCAAAAAATTGAAATTTTCGAAAAAAATATGAGAAATATCTTGATAATTATATTAATAGTTGCATAATTCAAAATTGTGTTTTTAAAAAGTTCCCCCTTGTTAAATTTTGAATTGAAAAATATTCTATTGAGTATGAGTTACTCTCTAATTTCAGAGAAAACACATGCCACATGAATATCAAATGCGATTGGTACTTTCACTCAAACCCCTGCAAAAAAAAATCCCAATTCGTTTCATTTTCCATTCCTCCCTAGTCCCTCGCCTATCTTACTAACGGTATTCAAAAAAGTGAAATTTCGCCTAATTTCGTTACACTTATTCAACACACCCCAATGTTTTCACCACCATCATACATTCTCAATCACAACAAACATCTTCGCCGGTGGCTCACATAATGTATTCAGACCAAAATCCCCTCATTGGTAAAAAAAAAAATCGCGCTGTTTTTTTCTCCACCTTTATGTGAAAATGAATTCGAAAAAGAAGAGAAACAGAACCGAAACCCCTTAGGTAACCGCAGCAACGTTGCAACGTTCGAATGTCGAATGTCGAACCTACATCGAAGACTCTCACAATGAAATTGATCGCTTTGACACCTGTTTTTTTGATAACGATTATAACTCGGTGGAACCCTTTGTTGTTTGTTCATACCTTTACACTCTTTTCGCGAGTTCTTATCTAATATACCTTTATAACCTGTGTGAATGGTGGTGGTACATAGCTGTAGCTCGTTAAGCAATAAAACTCGAGCCTTTGTTTAACCTCTTCTTCGAGTACGTGGGTATAAGAAACATTGAATAGAAACAAAACAAAGGTACGTATATCGAGGTGAAAAAAAATTCTACATTGGAATTCAAAGTCGTCGTCGACTGCGTTCGATTTCAATACAAAACGAAAGGGAAATTGGTACAAATTCAAAAGAAATGTTGCGGTTATTAGGTGTACAAGAACAAAAAAAGTAAAAAGTAAACATGTCAACAAAGATCAACGTGTATCGAACCGGTTTATTTTTTCGAGTATTCCCACGAACGTGTGAATGCTCGTCGATAAGCATAATAACACACGAAGAGGTTCGAAATGGTGGAAAAAATGGCGGGGGGATGAAAATTCTATCGAGGAACGTGGCCGTCGGAGAATTTGCATTCCCGATAATAGAAATTTTTACCATCGATGTAAAAAAAAGCAGCCAAGTTCAATAGCATTTTTATCGACGAGCATGTGCAAGAAGGCAAATTGCACAGGGCGAGGTTTCCTGGTGGGAATGGGTTAAAATACGTGTGGCGAAGTAAAAAAAAATCTAAATCGACGAGTCCTACATTTTGCATTAAAAACTAGGAAATATACCCGTATTTGGTGGAAATGCGACCTTGTAGCGATCAGCTCTTTCGACCAAATGCAGGTATTTCTGGTGGGCTTAGGCTTAACTACGTCGAATGACAATACACCTAGATAATTACACCTTCTGGAGGTATATTTACGTACTTCTGTGCGGAGGAAAAAAAAATTGAGCAGGCGAGTCAATAAAAATCATCTCTATTTGCGGTGTATCATTGATGGATCTCGGTTGTTAGTATTTTCCATACCTCATGTCGCCTTTAAACCCTTGGTAATGGAAAAAAGTGCATATTACACAACGTAGGTAGGTATTATTTCACCACATCTCGGAATCAATTTCTCATCGCGTCGATTCCCATTAAAAAGACATTATGTATTTTTTTTTTATCGTTAACAAATCGTGAAAGCGTTCGAGAGGAGCAACGAGAATGTACAGAGAGTAAAGTAAAGTAAGTAAAAAAACAGAGAGAGAGAAAAAAACCGACGAAGGTCAAGCCTTAATTTATTTTATTATAACCGAAAGAGAGATAGAGAGAGAGGCAGGAGAGGAGATATACAGTCAGAATAACACGTAATGAAGAGAGCCATGCATGTGTGTGTATTTTTTCATTATTGTTAACATCGCGAAAAGGTATGTATAGGTATAGGTATCCTATACACGTACATAATGTCGACCTTGAAATTACACAGAGGAAAGAAAAATAATAAAAACGCGAGACTCCGTGGGTACTGTTAACAAAGCTGTCTGCTTTCGGTTTCAGCGGGAGTTGCAGAGGAGAAAAGGGGCCTTCTGGTGAAAGAATATTACGGAGGTGTTTACACGGCGCCATATAGTTGTCGACGACGAAACGACAGACATGTGTTTCGAGAAACATATCTCAGAGAGGTTTGCGAGAGATCACCTATATATTTTGTAGAAAAAAAAACTAGTACCTGGGTTGGCTAGATGTCATTGTACAAATTCTATAAGCAAGGAGAACGTACCTGGTGGTATTTTCAAATCCTGGAAATGATGCCAAATTAGATTATTCATTGGAATCGTGGTGGTATCTGATTAATATTCCGATATCTGTGTTCCATTGCCATCGACGACGAAAAAATTCACCTTAGAAAGTACTCACCTACTGGGTATACTGCGGAATTTTTTTCTTCGCGACGAATTCCAGTTTTTTCCGATTCGTCGAGGAAAGTGGAAAATCGTGTTGGAGGTTTTTTTTTTTTGTAGCGATTTCAAGTTTTTTTTTCATGGGTGAAAGAAAGACGTAGGTATAGGATGTGATTTTTCGAAGGTTCTATTTTTATCGACCCGAAAAGGTTATCGTCTTTTGGCGATTAGTGAATGTTGTTGGCTTTGGTTCTGGTTTTTTCCATTGGTTTTTGTATGAAATGTGGCACATCCTTTTCTTTTTCTTTGAAATTTGTGAATTTTTTCGTCGAAGTGTAATTTTAGTGTTAATTTGTGAGTGGATATTTCTATCTCTTTTTATACCAAGAGCCTAAAAAAGCTGCAAATTTCTAGAATTTAAGCCTATAGCTTTCCTCGAATCTTATAAAATAGGAAATTGATAGCTCAGAAATTCTATCTTTGAAAACAGGTTTTTTTAAAGTGAGGAACTTGGTGTAAAAAATTTCAGACTTCAGTTCTTCTTTCTCGACAATTCCTAGAAGAATTATTGAAAAAAGTTTATTTTTTTCAACAACGAAAAAAAAACTTTACTGCCACTGGCGCCGACTGGTATGGGGCACTGAAAATGTTGCCCCATACACACGATTTAGTATAGGGCGTAGGGCATACAAGAGATTTTCATAAAAAAAAATGTAATTGCACTAATAATGTTCTACATTTCATTTGTCAACTGATTTCCCGATCTCAAATTGTATTCGTGGTGATTGGCAAAACTGGGCCTGTGTTTTGTTATTATTGTACAACACTGCGAAAAGGTAAGGCTTTACAATGTACTTATTGGTTATTGCGAATTCAATTTTTTCAGCTTAGTCTTATTTTTAAAGTTTTTGAAAACTAATGAAAAGTAGGAATTTTTACATGATGATTCAAGATCCCCCTCCTCCCTCACCCCAAGTGACCCACACAGTGAAATCCTGAGTCGGTGCCCCTGACTAATGTGGTCCACTAAGCAAAGCTTGTATTGGACCACAGGAGTTCTCAAGATAACATATTTATATCACCAGCAAAATAAAGCCAAAGGGTAAAAATGAAAAAAAAAAGAATAAAAACAAAATAAAGAACAAAAAAAGCCAGTGTAAGAGTAAAAATAGAAAACAAAATAAAATAAAAAAAAGAGATCTTAGTAGTTAGCAACTTTACAAAGAAAAAAATAAAACTAAAATGCTATAACCATAGACAAAAAAAAAGATAAAAAGAAAGAAAAAACAAACAGCTGGATAGAAACTTGAAACTATAATGAAGGTAGAAACAAAAACAAATGTGTAGTAACAGCTATGTAAGAAGCTATGTTATAATGACATGAAAAAAAATAAATAAATAAGAAAATAATAATAAGAAACGAGAAGAGGAAAATCAAAACGTGATCGAAAGAAAAGTTTTCAACAAGACACCCAACAGACATTGATAGGGGACCGGGACACCAGGATTGATTTTGTAAGCTAGAAGAAAAAATGAGGCAGCGATTCTGATGGGGTGGTGACGTAATCAAAGAAAGAGCAAGGATAACAAGTTCATACTTCATGGGACCCAGTCGATGACTTCATTTCTTTTTTCATTTCTTTTCTTTTTTGAAATACCGTCCATATAATGGTTTTTTTCCACTTCATTGCTGATCATAAAAATATTATTACTTGACTACAGTAAAACGTAAATCAAGTTTATGAACTAAATTTCCAACTTTATGAATAGCAGTCATTGAATTTAAAAATAATAGAACTGAAGTCGAAAGACTTCATTGCTGATGTCACAGATCCTCAATTTTGAGTCATATGTACAAGAGCTGAAAAAATGTGTTGTTTGGAGGATTGAGAGTCTGAATTTTGAAAAATTGAGGTTGAGATATGAAATTCGAGTTGAAAAAATAACATTCAAAGTGAAAAATTGAAGTTTGAAACCCCAAGAAATTTTCTTTGATTATAGTCGCTAATTTAGAGTAAGTACCTATTTAGTTATTATTTCAACCTTATGCTTCAGAATTTGATGTATACTGTACTTTAATTTGTTCATAACTAATTTCCTCTCAAAAGCTATCTCCCTAGAGTAAATGCAAAAAACCAAATTTTTCGAGGGTTAACCCCCTTTTCTGACGAAGCTTAATACTAAGGGCTGGGCGCTGGAAACTTTTAGTATATTTATCAAGGTGATATTCTCAGAGTTGGCGCGAGTCTGCTCGCAACAGAGACTCGCAAATGACTCGCAGACTCAGAGTCAACCCGCAGATCAACCAATTATAAATTAGATAAAAATTACAAATAGCTAAAAAAAAAAAGACTTGGGCTCGCAAAAAAAGACTCCAAGTTGCAAAAAAGACTCGGAGCTGCAAAAGAAGGGACTCAGAGTTGCAAAAGAAGACTTGCAAACAAATCGCAAAAAAAGACTCGCAAGCGACTCGGACTTGTGGTGATACTCAAAGTATTTTCGGGTTTTTTCACTAAAGACTCGCAGTCGGAAGACTCGGAGTTGTGATTTCTGAAGACTCGCGCCAACTCTGGAAATTCTGTATTAATTTCACAAAAAGTCACTTTAACCAGAATTTTTCCAATACCTACTCAATCCTAATTTGACCGAGATTAGGTATGAATTTTGAGTTTTTTTATTGAATGAAATACAGGGTGATACAAATAAGAGGTTAGATACATATTTTGATCACGAATAAATGTGACCTCTTATTTGGGTCACTTCACTCTTGATTAGATTGAATTTTCTTTTGGATTCTGAAAACCTTTACCTTTGTCGTAAATTTAAACAAACATAGAGAAATGATATAGATAGTTAATGACAGTGACGGGCAGATCTGAGGATCTTTGGATCATCAAGATCTATAATTCAGATACTTCGTAATTTGTAGATCTGATCTGTGACTTTTAGATTTTCTCAATTTAAAAAAAAAATCCGTTTCAATTTTTCAAATTTCAAGTTATTAACCCTTAGGTATTCGTTCAAAGCTTAGTTAAATTTTTTTTTTAATGGAAAAATGATCCTCAGATCTGGATCTTGGATCTAAAGATCCATAGTTTCAGGATATTTCAATTAAAGATCCTTAAAATTTAAGGATCTGATCTAATCTGGATCTAAAAAATCACTCAGGTGATCTGGATCTGAATCTAAATTTTTTGGGAGTGGATCTGCCCATCTTTGGTTAATGAATCATGTATGGTTTATGAACTTAAGTCTGAATCAAAGAAAATTAAGAATAATGAACAGCTCTGAAACGATCTCAGCAGGGCCGCACTTTGGAGAGAAAATCCAAGCCTGGGGCATAATCAGGCAATCTTTTGTGGTGAGAGGGGTTGGTGAGGGAAAAGAGTGATTTTATGTTATTTTGTGAAAATATCAAGTAATAAAGTTCTTCTATCTGAGGTGGGACTGAGCCAAAAGCTTCCAGCTGCCCCTCTCTCATCAGACCTAGATCCCAGCATGCAGGAGAATATAATTCTGAATTTTCTTAAGTATAGTCGACCGATCCTCTATTTTAATTGCTGATTCCAAAATTTCTAAAATCATAATTATTTTTTTACTATCCAAAAATACTTACTTTATCTCCACTCAATGAAATATGAAACATTTCCAATTTTTTTCACATCAAGTATGATTACTTATGGGTGGACATTCATATTCTTCATCATCTTCCTCAAATACGTATATTTGTTCCAATACTCGCAAGTATTGCCTCTCTAGTAATTAGTTACATAATCACTGATGAAGCTGCTGTTAACATAATATAACGATTTCGATTAAGTTGAAATTTTAATTTCATAGTGGTTAATTTTCACCTTGAGATGTACGCGTATAAGTTGAAAATCTGTCTGGACATCTTTGGAATATTAATTTGAGTTCAAGTTCACGATTATACTTTGTACCAAATCATGGTCTGTGAGGAAGAAGTGTGATCCATGTCTACGAATCTGTGATTTACGATGGAATAAACCAACACAGACACACAGCCGAAATGACGGGGCTCCACCTGTATGGCAGGTTAAAATATTAGAAATAAATTGGCCAAGTTATCAGCGATAAATTAACTTCTAAAAAAGTGTAATTTACGATTACGAAATGTATTTGAGGTACTCTATACTGCACAAATGATGCTGATGAAACGTAAAAACTACGCTCAAAGTCGACCGTGCTATTATGTCTCTGTTATTACACATTTGTAATAGCACATCATTTACAAGGCATCCTTCAAATGTTGTACAATGAGTATTTTTTTAGGAAGTACTTTACAAGAACTTAATCTCTGGATGAATTAATAGCAAGGGGAGGAGAACGGAGCGGGGGAAACGAATTCGCGGTAGGATAGAGAACAAAATGACTCGTAAGTTGTAGGTTTAGGTATTTTAATGTATATAAGTTAGTTGTATAGTGTAAAACACTCCTAACGGTTGCCGAGGTAGAAGGGGGCCACAACGAAGCATCTAGCAGAGTGTTTGTTGCTGAAAGAGAAAGGACCATACCATGATGGCCTCCCTGGATTGTGTAATTCTATTCCGCCTATTTGTGTTGTTCGTTAGAATGCTGTAACGAACTGTACCTGCTGTTTTGGGTTGCATCGCGTTTGTGTGTGTGCGTATGTACGACGTGTTGTGTTGTGCTACGATCAACTCCCCTCGACGAAACCGAAAGTGAACGCCTTCCTCAGTTTGTCTGCTTGGTCTGATCGTAAGAACGTGTTTACAGCTTCCTCGTTAAAGCGCGCAGATTTATTATTTTGCTAACCCGTTGTTTTTCGTCGGCGTTTTTTCTTTTTCTGTTGATTATTTTTTTTCGGAAAATTTTTCAAAGAAGATTTGCGCGCCGAAGCTCGAGATCGTTGCGTTTTAACTGAAATTGTTTCGCGTTCGATTACGTATTTTTTTCCCAACTTCGGTATGAGTTTCTCGTGTTTTTATTGCGTTCGTTGAATCGGGGTTGTTCGATGTGATTGTTCTCATCGCAGTGATCAAAGAAAGTGTTTAAATATGTGCTAATGCAGGATGCCCTTGCAACGATTTTGGATTATATACGGTGTCTTATTGTTTCTATTAGTAAGTTTTTGCTCAGTTTTATATTCTTCGGATAGTTATATTTTTAAGACGCCGAAATACTTGGCTGGATAGATATTTCAGTAGTCGACGTTGTAACAAAGAGTCTGATAAGTTTTACGTGTTGTGAGAAACCTGTTCCATGCACAGGATTCCTTCCTGTAGGATACCCTAGGGATGAACAATAGGAATGTTCGAACTGACATTTTTGCTCAAATAGATTATCGTTATTGGCCTGCCCTGTTTGTAAATAGATATTAACATTAGGTTAATTGTGATTGTCGAATAGAAACGATTTGTTTCCAAGACCAAAATTATCTGATGATATAATTTTCTTACTAACAATTCTTATTTTAAAAAATGTGATCATTTTTCATCCAGCATCGTTACCATTTTTTCAACTGTGTGTTAAAGTTATAGAAAAGCATCTTGAAAAATTTAATCTTGTTGAAAATTACTCTCGTTTGAAAGTTCTTTTAAGCAAAATATTAAATCTTCCACTTGTCAGAATGTATATGTAGGTCAAGTTCAAGTAACCTGTTCAAATGCCATAATGACCCTTTTAACAAACTAGTTTTGGAAATTAATAAATTCGCAATTTCCTTATTAAGAGGGTGTCTGGGTCAAGTTTCAGATGTTCCCTTCTTTTTTTTTCAAATGTAAATGAATTATTTTAATTTTTCGTACCTGCGAGTTTTGAAGTCTGGTTTGCTACAAGTGGAGACTTTTTGTGATGCAAATGTATGAATATTTTGTTGAATCAGGTTGAACCTTTCAAAAGATTTTGGAGATTTTTTAGATATAAGTAATTTTTTTTTTTTTTGAAAAAAAAAAGTTGTGTAAAAGCAAGACAAAAGGACACGTTCTCAATTTTCATTTAAAATATTCTCTTAGAATTTTTTTTTTGTTGGAAGAATAGAAAATCAAAAGATGTCGGAGTAAGATACATAGATCACAAATTATATCAAACATTTTTTACATGTTTTTCTACTCTTGACTTTTTTTCATAATTATCACCTCGGAAGAGTTAGAAAAATTGATAAAAAAAGAATTCCCATAAACTTATTTTTGCAACTCGATGAAAATTTAAAAATTGGTCAGTTTCTTTGTTGAAAAAGTTACTGGTTAGTGAATGCTTAACTAATTTTTTTAGTCAATAGATCAAGACAAACTTTGTTCTTTTGTTTGCAATTTTTAAAAAACCAAGGATACAGAAAAAAAAACTAAAAATTTGATACATTGCTGACAGTTTTACTGATAATTTTTTGAAAAATTGTCTAATGAAAGACTAAGTATCAAGTTCTTCCAAAATTACAGATTTTCTCAGCATTCAAATGAAAATTGTTCAGATTTTCTTTAAAAATGAAAATTGTTCAGATTTTCTTTAAAAATGAAAATTGTTCAGATTTTCTATAAAAATGATTCTGTTTCAAAAATGCTTCAATTGAGTTAATCTCAAAGCTGCTTTTCTCATTAGTTTATCTATTCTTTATCGATCCAAGCCCATTCTTTTATTTTTTGAAGTAAGCATTTTTGTCGAGATCACAGTTCTTATCAGAATACTACAATGAATATTATCACAATCTTGTAACTTGAAAAGACGCAAAACTGCAATCTTTTCAACTCTTCTTAGTTGATACAATATATGTATGTTCTCCAAAAACATCAATCTTATCCTGTTTTCTGAAGCATTTTGATAAAATATTTTAAAACTCGAGGATTTTTGAAAAGACCTTTCATCTCCTCCACCCCTCCTTTTTCAAAAATATTCCTTCAACATGTCTAATCTGAAATAAACTCTTCTGTTACTCAATCGAGAAACTAGAAAATACAAAACCCATATCCACATAGTGGTGATTTTATGTACTGCATGATACGAGCATCATCATATGTCACATGTGCAAAATGATAACTGCAGTTCACCTATTGCCGAAATCATGTGGACCATAGAATTCAAAATATGACTAAATGGTGAACTCTTCTTCGTCATGTTCGGTAGATACTAGATTGTATGGTACTGCCAACAGGTGTCAAGCAACAGGTGTTAAAACGTGCGCGTACATAGCTACGCACACACTGTTGCATCCCACAGATGACTTATATCTTCCCAAAGCCAAATGTTGTATGGTAGGATAAAGCACGCAAAATTGATTTTTTTTTGATTTTGCTGATTTTTCAATGTTGTTCATTTTGAATGCAAACCTTCTCAAAAGAAATGTTGATTCCATCGGTCACTCAGAAGGTAAGTTGGGGTTCCCCCTGAAAAGTCATTTTTGAAAATTGGCAAAAATTGTTTTCGCAATTTATGCTAGGGAACCCAACCCCCAACCCCTTCCTGACAAAAGTTCTAACTGACAAATTTTGGTTATTGGACCTACAACTTTTTTTCATAAGTATCACTATTCTAATACTCTTGAATTGAATTGAACAACAGAAATGGACTAAAACTTGAAGCGTTTGGTGATTTTTCAAGTATTTTTATATTGATTTTCTTTGCACCCAATATCGAGTACTTGTAAAATTTGAAAATGTTGCGGGGGTAAATTTTGTGCCCTTCAATTGGCTAGGATTTTTTTTTTGGTGGAGAGCACCATTGAGGGGTTAAACAATCAGAATCGCTTTCAGCTTGAATACCCAACTATTAAGGTCTATGCAGAATCTCAAATAGTATCTGGAAATCCAGTTAGCAACTTTTTGGGGAAGAGGGGGTCCAAAGCATCGTTTTCCCACAAATGCTTCTTCTTTGGAGTACCAAAACTCCCATCCCGTGATCTAGCTGGGAAGGTTTCACTTCAAAATGAACAACATATCAAAAAAACAGTGAAATCTTTCGCGTTACACCATATTGTACAGTCATACAAGTGTAGAGAAGCGATCGGGTACATATCAATGATATGGCATAGCAATATGACAGATTTTACGACACTTGTGTATATACAATAAAAAGAAGACTGAAAGCGAGAGAGCTGAGACTGATGAGATATCGAATATGTAAACTATGATTAATCCTTCATCAGCGGTTGACTTTGTCGGGTGATAGCAAGTCGGCTACGTCCTAAGGGAAATGTTAGTACCTACGATGAAAATTTTGTGAATGTAAAGGTATGCGCACACTTAAACCTTGGAAGTTTGTCGCCGCGTGCACTAATGAAACAGAAAGTAAAGAGACAAAATGGCGTAACAGGTAAATAGGGCGAAGCGGCCTTCTAAAAGGTGACCCACACTTTTACTATTTCTCGTGCTGCATTTAGTTCCCTGTACATTGGTACTTTTTGTCATTCCTTCAAAGATACCTATAATAACCAATTTACCAGCGAAAAAAAAAAGGAACTTATCCGTATCGATTGTTATGGCTCCGATGGCTGGCAAACTACGGAGATATTTCATTTAGATACGATAGTTTGCTCGCTTTCGAGATGTGTAGTTTGGCGTGTATTTGGCAATACCTGCGCTGCTGCTTTTTATGCAGGGTCGCTTTAATTAGAAAGAGAGCTCGTGCGGTGCTGTCGAACGCGAGAGAACAACGACATTTCCTCAGCAAGGTTACTCGTGCATCCATCTTTCATCGTCCGTACCACGGTGGTAATTTAAACGTAGGTATAAACACACGAGCTGTGCCACAGTGATACCATTGCTACTACACGGTGAGACGATGAACACTGACATGGTACCATGTATTCTTCAACTCGAAGAGCTATATATACTTAATAGCTATAAAAGAGAGGTTTTTACACAATCGCGATTTCCTGGTCGTAATAAATCAATTTATACTTGGATTAGTTTTTCTCTTTGAAAAAAATTTTTTATCACAGGAAATCCTTGTTAATACGAAACGCCGACTCTTATATGGAAATTAATTATTTAACGTGAGCGATACCGTGACCGCAGCTTTACAAAATCAAAAGTGCTTCTTGATTGAGATCTCTTCATCGTGCATAGTAAAGTCACCCGGCAGCAGCGTTGCCGAATTCACGCTAATAGCCCTCTGACGTTATTAGGTATATACTTATGTTACACCTGTATGTCGTGACTTAGGTTAGTTCTTTAAACGAAAGTTTGTACTTAAATCAGGTGTGCGTGTGTGGTATTAAAACACATTTATACGTGTATTGTATAAGTATGGTACATAAACATATAGCGAATGGTGGATATATAGGTATATGTAGCTGACTGACGTTTTCAAGGGTATATACATAATAGCTCACATGTATAAAAACTAGTTTTCTCACTGATGCCGTATAGGGTTAGGTTAGAAGATACACGAGAGGTGTAGCTGAATGTGATGTACTTCGTGAGTGTATAGGAAAGTCACTTTACGTTTAGTTATTGCGGTCTTCCCCCTTTTTTCTAATGATATTTTTGTCCTGACTTTTGGGAATTTCCATTTCCACGGCCAAAACGACAAAGCGGATAGATGTTATCTACATTTCGGTGAGTAATGTGAAAGCATGTAGTGGTATTTTATAGATGATTCATTAACAGCGGATGTGGATGTACCCTTATATACCTCGTATAACTACCTACTTGAATGAATGTTAGATACGGTGTTTAGTATAGGTACCTTAAAAGGTATTTTATGAGGTCCTGGGGTAATGAAGATGTTGTTGCTGGATTTCTAGAGTGATGTTGCAAGGTTTAAAACTGGTCCATGTGAAAGGGTCGAGGGAAGAATGTTGGTAGGAGATGTGTTGCATTATCCATTATATCCCTAAAACTTATTATCCTTAAAGATATTGAAGAAGCGAGGGTAAGGAGTTCTTTAGTGGGAGGGATAATTGGAAATTCAAACGACTAGGACATATATATCACGTCAACCCCTGTTCTGTGAAGAAATATCCCCAGATCATTGCAGTCTCAATATCGATGGGCAGTAGAGAAATAGGGAGATTGAAATTGAAGTGATCAAATTGAAAGAAACATATTCTAGTGAATGGTTCTGACAGTAATGTGCACTTTGGAAAATGTTTGAGAAGTTCTGAACAGTAAGACGAGTAGTTGGAAAAAAGAAAAATATATAAACATTGAAATGAGTAAGTAGGAAGTTTTAATGATTCCGAACCAATCATCTTTAAAGACTTCAACACTTGCTCCTAACTTTTTATCTTGACATGTTCTCGTTCTTCTGAAAAAAATCTTGAAATATTACTTTGGTGGTCCTGTTGTAAAAGCTCTTGAGAAAATAGTTTGAGATCATGGTTTGAGCTTCAGACCTTTTGAAAAAACTAAATTTGATTTCCTTTTTCTAAAAAATCAATTTGCATTTCTCAACAAAAATTTAATTGATAGTTATGAGCTTTTCATAATGAAAGTACACAAAAAATTTAGATAAGCGAATTCGGAGAAGTGAGTGTAATTTTTTTTGTAAGATAACATCAGTGAATTAAAAAAAATCGGGATAGATACTCCGAGAAACTGATCAGTGCATTAAGAGTGTAAGTCCAATTTTGAGTTAATTCAGTTGTACGTACTAATTGTTCTAGACCCAATTAAATTCCAATTTTCCGCACTTAATGGGTTCTGAACAAATACAATTTTTTCTACTCGGAGCACAATTTTTCTATAGGATGGGAGGTCTGAGAAAATTCTCAGAAAAATAAAACCAAATTAATCGAATGCTCATATGTAATTTCAATTGGAAAATTCAATTTCCATAAGTTGGAAAAATTGTGATCGAGTAAGCCAGCAATTTTTTGACTAAACCCGCAATTTTATCGGCTCAAACTGTATTTAGACCCATTTTTGTTTACTCATAATCAAGGGCTTGTTCACAGGGAGTGTTCGAAGTAGTGTATAGTTCGAAGGGTCTGGATCCCCTGTTGATGGGTGACATCTGAAATTGTGGAAAAAATTATAAAATTTCAGTTTTTGGGTGCCTTTTTCTAAAAAATGTTCGTCCTCGTTTCGTTCAGGCTCAAAACTTTTACTTCTTTTGACAAAATAATGGATATTTTTTTCGAATTCATCAAATAACTAGTGAAATTATACCCTGCAGGAAATGATTGATTTTTCCATCGATTCTTTTGAGTCGCTGAGTCGAATACTTTTTCAACCTTCCAATATTCAAACTTTGCTATGCCACTGGTTTTATGCGTTTATAAAAAAAAAATGTCTAGTCAACTTCCTTTTACGGTCTTTCCATCCCAGAGATCTTATTGCAAAGAATTTTCAGAAACCCCTTCCGACTCGGAGATTACAAACGTTGGTATTTGATTTCAAAGCAAAACAGTTAATTAAAAAGGCGCCTGGATTCTAATCCAATATGTATTATCGCATTAGCGTTTATCTACATAACGGCTCGCCGATTACCTAGCGGTGATATTTCAATTACAATGTATTGTTAACCTTTTTTTTCCACGTAATTTACGGAATAAGTATATTTAATTCCAAGTAAATAGCGCATATGTAACGAATACGCGTTTATTAAGGTTATATTGCGGTGGCGTCGATTTTCGCTGCGTTAAATACATTTCCAACTCTATACAATACCTTGAATCGCGACTATAAAAAAAGACTTTATAAAGGAAACCGCATTTATGGTTATCTCGTAATGATTATGATAAATTGTTGTGTTTCAGGAGAATTATGTATGATTGTGAGGGCGACAGTAGTGGTCTGCTGACCCTGCACTATGGAAAACACAATATTTCACTAATAGAAGAGATCAAACAATGGTTTGTATGTGATACGTTCGCCGATATGACTATAATTTGCGAGAAAGGCGTACCGGTGAAGGCCCATCGTTTGGTCTTAGCCTCAGCTAGTCCATTGGTCAAACGATTACTAGAAGATGAAGTTGCTACCTCAGACAGAAATAACGTTACCATACAGATACCAGATATTAAAGAATCTCATATGAAGATCGTGTTAACGTTTTTATATACGGGACAAGTTAACGTCGAGGTGAGTTTTGATTTCATTAGATTTTAGTTATTGACTTATGGGTGTCATACTGTTGCCAACGGGATGATTTTCCCAACCCATAGTTTTTTTCTCATCAAAAAACAGTATTTCATTCAATAGTTCTGTCGATATTTTGAAAATGTAATGTTTCTACAATTTTCCAACACCGAAACATTATGGTACCATGAATGAAGATAATAGTTTTCTTAGTTGAAAACTTATGAGAAATCTTGGCGATTTTTAAATGAGAAAACTGCTGTTTTTAGCTATTTTTCAGAGGTGAAATAGATGGGAAATCTTAGCGATTTTTAAATGAGAAAACTGCTGTTTTTAGCTATTTTTCAGAGGCGAAACAGATGAGAAATCTTAGCGATTTTTAAATGAGAAAACTGCTGTTTTTAGCTATTTTTCAGAGTCGAAACAGCAGGAAATTGAAATTGTTGCTTGGCAGCGAAGATCAGACAAGAGAATAAAAGCAATGATAAAGTTTTAAAAAGAATGAGATTTGCCATTTTAAAAGCTTGAGAGTTTGTTTTTAGTTTATTATTTGAGTTGATAGAAAGTTTATGGAAGCTAATCCTGTTTTGAATTTTGAACGTACGAATGATATCAACATTTTTTTAAAAACCTAGAAAGCTTTAAAATTGATAAATGAATATCTCCTCCACTCATTTTTCATCCATCTGAAATTCATAAATGAGCACGTACTCCACTCATTATCCATTCATCCATATGAACGAAATCCATGACGTTTCTGTCCATCTGTCTGTAACTCTTGACATTTTCCCAAGAATTCAAAGTGACTTTTGGACATTTTGTCAGAGTTCATGACTTATGAGAAGGCGTTCACTCTCACATTTCTCCAAAAGTCCAAGTGCAGTCTCAGAAAACTTTTAGACATTTTGAAAACTTATGAAAATTTTGACCGCAAAAATTAACAGATGACTTTTAGACAGTTAGTATATCCATATGTAAATCTTTTATCAAAAAGTCAAGAAATATCTCTTCGGAATCAAAGGAAAATAAAATATGTTTTAAAAGTTTAAAATCTTGAGATTGAATCGGCAGATGACTTTGAGACAGTTAGTTTAGTGATGTCAATAACTAAAATTGCCATCAAAGAATCAAAAAATCTCATTAGAATCCAAGAAAATTGAAATATTTTTCAAAAGTTCACCAAAAGTCTGAAGTCTTGAAAAGCTGGAGATAGGGACTTGCGTAAAGAACCTTTTTGCTTGGTTGTGGAGATACAGGAGCGGAGGCAGTAAGAATTTCAGGAAGTTGAAGGCAAAAATATTCTGAAAGGGACTCTTAGTTTTTTTTTAATGAACATACTTCTGTGCGAAGGGAAGAATAAGAGATAAATGCACTTGACCCCAGCCTACGAGGTGCCTGCTCTTTAGAAAAGTACGCAATTCGCTCATGAACATCATTTCAGCCCCATTTGAATTTCGGATCTAAGACCACCTATCTTCAGAAATTTAGAGACTCTGCAGTACTCAGCAGAAAAATTTAATTTCCTCTGTCCTATAATGATTTCTTCAGAAGATTTTCAGAATGGTCTGCTCAAATGAGTGATCAAACTTTGGAAAATATGTATCAATTTCTGACTCCCCATTTCAGTGGCATACGCATCATATCAAATATATCCTGAAAGGGTGTGACAGCTGCATTCGCATTAAATTCAAACCGTCCAAACCCTTTAAAAAAATATCAAAAATAACAGTCACCTACTCCAGTCTATTTTCTATCAACATTCGTATCGTTGAAAGCTTCAAGAGTCACTTCTCGAGAGCCCTTGATATCCCTGGTGGTCTGCTAAACTTCTGCGACAAATCACAAAATCGATTCGTAATCGGTATTGTAAAATAGACTAATTACAATGGGCATATAGTAATCGAACACCATATGACGATTTCGAAACGTCAAGTATCCAATAGTGTTAATCATACACGCGGCTTTACAATGTGTACGCGATAACACGTTCGAAATACCTATACCACACCAGATAGTGTACATTGATCAATGGTGAAGTAATAGCTTATGTTAGGTCAGTGCCGTCTATGGAGGTCAGTGCCCCTCTCCGTTTTAAAATAACGTCGAATAAAAATATCGCAGCGTTGATTCTCTGCCTCTCTGTAATCTGGTGTTTCGAGTTTTTCTCACTCTCTTTCTCGCACACACCGTCATCGTCTTTACCATAGTGGCCAACTTGTACAGCGACATTGATCGCGTACTTTCTCTCGATGGTTTTCGGGTATTGGCTAACACCTATGTAATACATTGCCCTTATCTAGAACTGCGGCGAGATTTTGGCATTGGCTCTCCTCGTCCCCGAGTAACACTAAACACAATTGTACTGCCATTTGGAACCTTGACGGTGGCAGCACGCGTCTAATTAGCGACTAATACGTGGTCAGATTTAATAGACTGATATATCGATTAGTAGGACATTGTTTTAGTGGGTGAATGTAAATGTGCATGACATGCTGCTCTGTTGTTGTATATACTCGAGTTGATTCTTCTATTATGCCTATTCGTTAATTTTCATCTGTACTTATATGTATAGGTAAGAGGTATAAGTGATTTGTTGAATTGATTTTTTAGCTCGCAGTGTTTCCTAAAATGATATGAAAGAGGTGCGTGAAAGCATTCGCGTATAAGGCAGTTCGCCCTGAAAGCACGAAACCTCGTCTGCGTTTATTAAATTCACACATTGGGTGGTGGCTGAATGGTTCTTAATCAACGTGTGCTTTTACCTAATTGAGTAATTGATTCCATAAAGAAAGGGAAATCAATCGGGATATCCGTTCTGCTTTATTATGCACCAAACTCAACAGGACGCTTTTGTCATTACGTTATGTAAAATGACGATAATCGTGTGTTGAAGGTGACGTTCCCCGACGAATTATTTTGAATGGTGGTTTCAACCTTTTCGTGTGTCATTTTTTTTGATAGGTGGAAATGTATTTTTGGTGGAATATTTTGGAAACCTGTGGGGAAGTGGGAATGTACAATTTTGGTTAAGTTTTAAAATCTGAGTTGGTAAATGTTTCGACTTATGAAAAAAATTGAAACTTTTGTTTTTAAATTCCAAATACTAGAAGCTGTTTGCTTTTTTTTGGTTCAAAAAAGTAATATCCCATTAATATAGCTATGTGTGTGTTGAGGTCACTGAAAAATCACCAACATTAAATCAATAATTGACTAATTTTGAGTAAGGAATTTGAAAGAGAAAGATCTCAGCTTCAAAATGGTGGTTAAAGTCTAAAGATCGAAAAAATCTTCCCAAGGACGAGAAGAGTGGCTATATTAATTCCTATGAATTTTTTTTGAAAAATTCGATAAAGTTTTTTTTATGACAATTTCTCAAAAGCAATCACAGTTTTGAAATCTGAAGACTTCACGATTTTCAAAAATATGTAACATGGGAACTTTTTTTCTCATTTCATCGCAATAGGACCTTGAAAATAGAGGGTGGCCCATTTAGAAGGTGGATGGCTTTGAAAATGAAAAAGAAAAAACACATTCTGGCTGCAAAAATCCTTCAAACTAAGCCCCTTAAAATGTAACTATTAGCTTGTAGGAGAAAGAGAATTTCAAGTTCTACAATTTTTATCCCTTACATTTTTTTTTGTAGCACCCTTAGTTTGGCCAGAAAATCCATGTTTATGGGGAATTTACAAAATCAAAGCAATTTTTTAGTTTCTTCTTTATTTTCAAAACCATCGATTTTGTAAATTTCCCATAAACATGGATTTTCTGGTCAAATTAAGGGTGCTAGGAGAAAAATGCTAAGGATGAAAATTGTAGAGCTTGAAATTCTGTTTCTCTTATGAACTATAAGTTTTTCTCTAGAGGGCTTAGTTTTTGAGATTTTTGCTGTCAAAAGTTGCTTCATTTTTGAAGGCCTGGTAAATTTCCTTCAAACATGTAGTTTCTAACCAAACTAAGGGTACTACGAAAAAAATTAAAGGTATAAAAATTGTAGAGCTTGAAATTCCCTTTCTCCAATGACTTGACCATTTCTTTTCTAGGAGGCTTAGTTCTCAAGATTTTTGCAGTAAGAGTTTTTTTTTCATTTTCAAAACCATCGACCTTTTAAATGGGCCACCCTTTCTATTAAAATAAGAGTGTCTTAACAGTCTTGATAGTGCTGTAAATCCTTCAAAACTTCGCCTTTTTTGAAAATTCCTGTGCTTAAATGGTGTTTCTTAAATTTAAACTCTTTCGAATTTTGAAGAATTTTAGGGTGGCAACTTTGGGGAAAAATGGATCAATTTCTGTAAAAATCTACTTAAAATCATGCTGAACTCCTTTTTAGGTTTGTCAAAAAAAATGATGCCAACTAATTTTGTCCTTATAATCAAAAGGTGCATGTTTACTCAATTTTGATCTGCCAAACCACTTCTTCATTTTCAGCCCTTCTAACATTCTAATCGAGACATGATATCTTCTCTAATAACTTTGAATAGCTCTTCAAAAAGAGATTAAGATCTTTCAGAATCAAATATAAAATTTTGCCATCTTCCGAATAATTTGGAAAATTCATTTCCTGTATCATGATCATTCTTGAGATTTTGGCAAATAATCACAGAAGTTCTGTATCAAAAATTATGCACTACAATCATATTTTGAGCTGCTAGTAGCCAGCTGTAGAAAAACCATTCAAATTCTGCCGAAGACCCAACTTTGAAAATTGAGCAACATATCTAAGAGAATAAAATTGGGTACCAAAGTAGTATTTTATCGAATTTTCAACTTGCTTGAAACGTATTTTGTTTACTTTTTTGTACGCAATGTGTATTCATGATGTTTAACGTCATGAAATAGTCACGATTTCCGAAGGTTGGCCATAAAAGTCATAAAATCACCTCTAAATTAATTTCCAAAAATCAAAATACGTCGAAAATCCATAAAATTCATTATAATATTATTTAAATCAATGGATGATTTTTCAAAATGTAAAAAAAATCATGTATGATGGGTAGATAATTTTCCTCGTGATTTCAATTTATTTCGATGAAAAAAATTGATCTTTTTGGAGGGGATCAGGACTTCAAAACTTCGTTTAAAAAGGGGGTGATGAAGACGTTATGAATTTGCTTCAGAAAATTTTATTAGAAATCGTGGTATTGAGGAGTTCACGTTGAATAGAATATAATCTCTATTCCTACATTTACATATAATTTGGTCATCGACTGATGTACTTTTGAGATTTTTCAAAAATTTCGCAAAAATATGAAAAAGATAGGTATTGAGTATCTAAAAATTCAATTTTCTCGTTACGATGTTTCCATTCGTTCGAATCCTATTCAAATCCATCTAGTGCTTTATCATGTAACATTACATGACGTTTGGAAAATTAAGAATCAAAAAGGTCTGCAGTTGAAAAATGCTTCAAAAGAATATCCCTCCAAAATTTTAGGTACCAATTCCAATTTGAAAAAAAAATTGAAAATTATATCAAGGTTCTTATATCGAAGGTACCTACGTTTTAATATCGTTCTGAACGCCCGAATTCGAATTTTTCTAATTTCACGGTTTCGAAAACGACGTCGTCGTAACGTAGGTACCCAAAATTTCCATACGCGAATGACGATTCTGAAAAAACAGTTTATTTATCGACGATAAACGGATGTGTAACCGTTTATGTATTTGAAAAAGAAAAGAAATAAATACCGTTTCGCATGTGCGAATGATTCATTTTAAACCATCGATTTATCAAAATCGAACCGTTTGAGAAATGTATACCGCATGACGTTCAGGGAACAAAAGTAATAATTTAATGGGTTGTCGTGCTTAAATTCAACATTCTTTATCAAACATTTTTTTGTAAGACAATACTTAATTCTGCATTGGTTTGAAAATCGACGAAAAACACTCTTGTTGGATTATCTAAAAAACGTGCCATTTTGTATAATTCATTTCGGATTTCTTGAAAACGCGATCGATTTTTATTTGAAAATTTATATCTTATTGGATCTTACGTGATATTGTAACATATGCTGGTAGACGTCAATCGAGATTTTATGACGTCAAGTTGAAACGTAATAGGGTCGACATCATTTCGATTAAAAATTGAAACTAGATTGTGAGCTTTACATTTGAAGCTACAATATAAAATTGAGGTTTTTTCAAAAAAAGTTCTGGCAAAATTGTGGAATGCTCAACAAAATATAAGGAGAGTCCATGGTTTGGATTCCTCAGGGTTATGACCAACTACGTCAATTTTCCTGAATTGGTTAGGTAGTCGAAATTATATTCGCCCCCTTCCCCTGGAAATAAATCATAAAAAGGCTCTGTGAATTATATCAAGTTCACTTCTGCTGATTACAATATTTCAATGTACCAAAATAGGACATTACTATAACTCTTATTCAAAGCGTATAAAATATAATTTCTCATCCGTCGCGAATTCACCAGATATGGCGACACCCTGCAAATTGCATAACCCTACGATCCGATTCGAAATACTCGATGGATTTAACGCTTGTAAAGTAGTTCTATGTCTTTATAGCACCATGTTCTATTCACCCATAAAAAAAAACACACGTACACAAGTTGTAATTCGCGTTCTTTCGAAGGCAAATAAAAAACAGTCGAAAGTTACCACCGTACTATTCACAATATAGCACAAGTAGAAGCCAGAAGTACAAAGCCGGCAGAAGACTCTTATATAGATCATAAAAACGACCCGATAAAGAGAGTATTCGTTTGATTTATGATTTATTGATCGTTAAAAAAGGAAGGGAAAAAAATACCTACGCCATAGAAGTGATAGCTTTATCTGGGCGATGGCGAGGAAAAGGAGAGTCTATGGTGAATGCGTATTTTATGGGTTTCCGATACAATAAATGTATGTCGATATGGAACGAGATATTATAATATAATTACTTTTTTTATTACGTGGTATTTGACAGGAAATAATTTCTCAAGGCCGAGTTCGCCCGGTAAATTTCTTATTTTGTAATCGAAAATACATTTTGAAGTGCTTTTCTTCGAGCTCTATGGTAAAGATTTCATCCAACGTGTGGCGTACGCGTACTTGTTCTACTGGTATTTTACGACCGTGTCGTGTTCTATTTTCTCCTCGTCACGTCTCCTTCGAGCACTCGTGCTGTTAAACTTGTTGCATCGGTATGTTGAATGTAGATCGAAATCGCAGGTGAAGGCGAAGGTGTTTTATAGCCAGCCTACATCATCCAGTGTCCGAAACCGTGAATGAATGATGATGAATGTACGATTTATGCTAAAAATAAAGCATATTGAGACTGAAACTAAATCATTCGTTCAACCTTGGAATTAATTTCCTCGATGATTTGTATCTTATTTCAAGTAATGATTTATTGTTGGAATCCTCATTTTGATATTTTAATAAAAATGGTTTTTCAAAAAAAGTCCTCCTTTGGATCCCTCTTACTACCTACGAAAGTATAAAACATAGCTGATGTCAGTGATATGCTTCTGCTCTTTCTGCTTTGTCAAATAAAAGTGCACATTCTGGTCTGACATAATGTCTGACTTTATCTAATTATAAGTTCAAAGAATCGGACACAATCTTATCAATCATGTCTCGTGAAATGCCTAAAAGTCAAATTTTGAAACAATCAAAATTTTTTAAAGTTCAAAAGTCAACTGACCACTTGATAAAATTTTTCAAAATCAAAAAAGTCAAAATTTCTGAAAGTTTCCAAGTCCAAAAAATTGTTTGAAACCTGAAAAATTTTTCAAGACCAGAAAATCTGAAATAGTCTGACAAAATATCTGAAAGTCAGCGTGATCTTTGAAATTTCCTAAGTAGATACAAGAAGTCTGCCTGAAAAAGTTACGGAAAATTGGTGTGCCAAGTGCAAAAAGTCTAAAGTGTCTAAAAATCAGCATTATCTCTGAAAATTTTCAAGTTCAAAAACTCAATGGAAATCTAAAACTTTTTCCAAGTCCAAAAAATTCTGACAAAATGCCTAAAATTTAGCATTGGGGAATTTCGTGACGTTTTTTACAAGTTTGTTTATTACAAAAGCATATCCCATGCTAATTTGGAAACAGAGATGGTGAGAGTCTTCGAAAATTGAGACTCCGAGTCCTAAGCTTCCGAGTCTTCACTGAAGAAGACTACGAGTCTTGAACGAGTTGGAGTCTCTTGAGATTCCCATTTTTTCGAGTCTTTTGTTAAAAATGGTATAATCACTCACCTAGTCACTACTAACGTACAAAAAATTAACTTTCAAGTTATTTTACTAATAAAATGATTGAAATTCGCCTTTTTTTTTACTGCGAAGTTTACAATAAAGAAAAAAACATGAATTTCCGTTATTTTATGGGTAAAATGACTTGAAAGTTGATTTTTGTTACGTAGACTCCGAGCCTAGCAAATCGAGTCTTTAAAAAAAGGATCGGAGTCTCATTTCAAGTCGACTCAGAGTCTTTGAGTCTTTCCAGAGTCTCATGGATTGAATGATTGATTAGGTAGTAAATTGAACTTTTCAGTTGTCGAGATGAATTCTAAGTTTCTTTTGAAATTTTGAATAAGTTGAAAACGTCTTTCCAAACATAACTATAATATGAAATACTGTTTACCATTGACCCCTTTTTACCCACAACTACTTCTAAACATTTTCCAAAAATGCTAATTTGTGAAATTTTCAAATTTCATGTTTCAGTCGAGCGAGCTAGACAGCATAACGGAATTATTCAGTTTACTCGAAATAAAATCCGAGTTATGGGATAAGACGTTTGAAGACGAATCGAAAACCACAATCAAACGTCGCTTATCTTCCGATGATAGAAGTTCCGAAGAGGTGGGTTCGTCTGTTAGTCAAAATGAAGACGATGAAGAATGCCCGTCATCGAATCATTTGAGGAGAAGACGCAGCTCATCGATACCGATCAATTTATCAGTTCCAAATAAAATTGATTCTAAGTCAACTTCGCTATCCATCGATAGAAATGTTTCTAAGGTAAGAGAAAAACATTTTATGTTTTTGTAGATCATCAAATTAACAAATCATTATTAATATTAATATTTTTGATTAGTAATATTACTATTTGAGATCGCTAATGTCACTACCTCGATTAGTAACATTAATATTTGAGATTGCCAACTTTACTACTTTGATTAGTAACATTACTATTTGAGATTGCTAATATTACTACTTTGATTAGTAACATTACTAATTAAGAGTGATAATGTTACTAGTTTGATTAGTTACATTACTATTTGAGATTACTAATGTTACTACTTTGATCAGTAACATTACTAATTGAGAGCGCTAATGTTACTAGTTTGATTAGTAACATTACTATTTGAGATTGCTAATATTACTACTTTTATTAGTAACATTCCCAATTGAGATTACTAATGTTACTACTTTGATTAGTAACCTTACTAATTGAGATTACTAATGTTACTACTTTGATTAGTAACATTCCCAATTGAGATTACTAATGTTACTACTTTGGTTGGTACTTGTACTATTTGAGTATTCGAGAGTACCAGGTACTTTTAATTTGTAGTAGTAATGGATTTTTGAGATTGTCATTATGACTAAGTTGCTATTTGAAACTATCTTAGTAATTCAAAATGTTTCTCGAATGTAAATTGTCAACTTACCTAAATTCTTCAAAAATAATTCAGTTATATATTCTATCATGAGAATATGTACCTGTCTCATTCTTTATCAATGATTAAAGTATTATTGATTTGATGGGGTTGGACAAAACCAACTTAGACGATACAAGCCATAAAGCTAAATTTGGCAACCTTGCGCTAGACGGCTGACTTGAGCAACTTGAATGTAAATTTTCTGGGAAAACGAAGTATTTTTCTTAAAAATTTATAAGAACCAAAATAGTAGAGCAAAAAATTTTCATTTGCTTCGTGTAATCAGAATTTCGATCCGACGAATATTTCTTGAGTTATTGTCGAAAAAC
>FIZU01027844.1:0-16645 GCA_900064475.1 Pseudococcus longispinus
GGTCTCAATGCTACGTGAACATTTTTGTTTATTTTATGCATATTTAGTGCAAAAATAAGAGAAAATCGGATAATAAAAGATTAACCGATTTTTGGACATCGGATAATCGGAAGAAATCGGTTGCAATTTTTTGCTCGGATAATCGAGATATCGGATAATCGAGAGTCGGATAATCGAGGTTCTACTGTAAATGCATTCCAAATCTTCCAACGCTTTACATCCTATTTCATTTATTTTTTCCAGAGTCAAAAGCACAAATCCAAGGACCACCAGATTTATTTGTAAAAACCGGCAGCTCGGTAACATTAGTTTGTACCATAAGCCAAGGGCCACACGACTTAGGCACCGTATTTTGGTACCGAGACGAGCACCCAGTGCAGTCAGAAACACACCACAAGCCTCGAGTGACCATCGAAACAGATTGGTCGGATACGCTTACATCGAAATTACGAATTACTTCCGTACTAACTACAGATTCTGGAAACTATACGTGTGTTCCAACTGTTGCTAGCTCGGCTAGCGTAAATATTCACGTTATAAATGGTAATAATTATTTTTTTAATATTCAGATTAATAATAAAATAATAGAAAAATACACACACACCTGTGAATCAGAAATAATCAGAAGGGAATCGCGATAGGAAACTTTGGGAAATTCAATTTCAAGTTTGCTAATAGCAATCACTAAAATGGTGAGAAATCAATTTGAAAATTAAACTTTCTCTATTAAGTCTTCGGGAAAAAAATCCTAAACCAACCTCTCGTACTTCATCAAAGACTGAAATCACCTTTGGCAAGAAATTATTACAAAATATACACAAAACGACCACCGCGATCTACAGGCACGAATCCGTCCGTTTGCCACAAATTGAATATTGATAAGATATCTGTAATATGGGTTGAGGAACACAAGGAGCACAACCGACGATAAAAATACCTACGCAGACTTCATTTCATCGGTGATTTTTCCAAATAAACGTTTCGCAGATGAAAAAGAACTTGGCGAGGAAACCGTTTAGAAAACATAAAAACGTAATCGAATCGTATAAAAAGAACACAGCTGGAGGGGGAGCTGGATACAGGTTTTCAATCAAAACATGATTTTCAATTCGACATAAAGTAAATTCGAATTTACGAAATCGAAGGGGGGAAACCTCTTAAAAAATAGGAATAAATTAGTACATCTTGCGAATAATTTATTCATTTGAACGAAAAAAATTGATAGAAACAACGAACACCGATGAAAGTTCCACATAATCCCAGGGGGAGGAGGCCATTCTTGGGAATGCTTTCAGAGCTGAGCCTTTCTGTAAAATATCAACGCCAATAAATTAAGCATATCCAATAATAGCGGACGTGAAAGCGTTAGTATTTTTATTATCGTAACACATTGGGAGGAATTTTAAAAAGCAATTAATGACAGGATCACCACAAACCAGCTCTATTTCAAACCAAACCATTGAACGATTACCGAAAGAGAAATTACCAACAGCCATTACATACGAATAAGTAATCGAGCATTTCGAAATAAAATTTTTTCATTAATTAAAACCAAAATATTTAAATTTTTCGCGAATTGCAAATTATCTTTTAATCGCGATCACCAACATACAACTAATTGTGGTCCAGTATTGGAAATTAATCAACGTATATTTGATTACAGGCGAACATCCGGCAGCAATGCAGCATGGCAATACGAGCACAGCAATTGCTGGCATTCCTGTTAATATATTATTCGTGTACTGTATCAGCGTACATCTGATTGCCCAGTTGCATTCGTCGTAAAACCAACGACAATGGCATTCGACAATCTAATAGATTTTTTTTTAGCTCATTTACCATTATGTAAATAATCTGTTTTTATACAATTTTTTTTCTCTATTTAAAAAAAATCTTTCGTATGTATTTAATATGTAATATATCGAGCGAGTTGTAATTTTTTTCCCCCGTTTTATTTCCATTTTGTAAATACTGATTACGTGTAGAAACACTTTTGTGATATTAAAATAAATATTTTAGCTTTTATCATTGTTGAATAATTCGTAATTCAGAAAATTTTACGATATGTATACGTGGTGCCTCTGGAATTGATTAAGCTTTGAAAAAAACCTTCTTATTGTATAACATACTAACCGTTAATGTTGTAAATTCTCATAACTGTACCATAATAAAATCTATTTTTGAAATTCGTTCTTTTTGGTTTAGTTCTTGGGTGGTTGCGATTCGATCTGTAGAGTGACCGGACCATCGTTGACTAGACTGACTTGCATTAGAGCACCGAATTTTCCATCTGGAAATAATACGAGAATTATTACTGATCGATATGATCAATATGCGTTACATACGAATAGTTATTTACACCAAACTGAACATGATAAGTAGTTGGATGATCTTCATAGAACGATATTGCACTCGAAATTTACACGAGTTACCCATCTGTTGAATGATAAATTTCTAAACACACTCATCATGAAAAATTAATCACCTTTAACTTTATTTTCTCCGTACTGTGATCGCAAAGAACTAAGGAACTGATTATAAAAAGGTTCGGCAGCAGCAGGATTCATTGCATGATGAAAATCAGGCTTATTTCCTTTCAAAGTATGATACAGCGTGAACTGGCTAACGCACAGGATTTCGTAACCATTTTCTACTACATTAGAACTCCATTTACGACCGCTGCCGTCATTACTTTCAAATAACCTCAAATTGAGGATTTTTCGAACACTGAAATGAAAGCAGATATCAAAAGCTTTTAGTAAGATTGAAACACAGATATGATTGAATTACATGAGTTAGTACTCTTACCCACATGAATTCCATATCCGATTCAGTGTCGTCTCTGTGGATACCGATAAAAACGCATAATCCTTTGCCAATAGATGAAATAACTTCTTCGTTAACTGAAAAATATTAAACATTACCGGCATTATTTGTGGTTGAGAAGTCGCTGAAAAAGGCACCGGAGATTCACTTACCGGTAACGCTGGCGTTGGTAACACGTTGTATAAGTGCTTTCATGGCTTGAGAACTTTGTAAGGACTCGAGGATTAGAAATGTAGTAATAAAACAATTAAATTTAGAAAAATTAAAACGATAATACATTCGTAAACTTCTGTTTTGAGGTAAAATCAAAAAAAATAATCATTTATGTGAAATCGTGAACGAATGAATCACATACGTCACATTCATTCGGTCAACGATACTGAATCATAAGGTGTTGCTACATTGACAACAAACTAAACGAATCTTAGAACGTGATCCGAAATGACGTTAAAGTAGGATAAATTCAGTCTTTTTATTTATTTTATTTTATTTTAATTTTTTTAAACGTCGTTATCTATTTGAAATTGAACTTGGAGGCTAAAACAATAAAAAGTACTTGAATTTACGTATTATTTAATGACTATTTGAAGTTTTAATTTTTTTAATTTTAATATTTTCCTCATCCTCATTCCTCACTCACAGTATCATCATCATCATCATTCTTTCATTCTTTAGGATCATTACCAATCATTTTCAGTGATTGATAACTGATGAAACCTTGATGAAAATGAAATGCGAAAAATGATCAATGACCTGATCTGTATTTTTCGAAATCTAAAGGATCTAAAGATCCTAGATCAGATCTTCTGCACTTAATTTAATCATTAATATCAATTATCAATTTGAGCATTCATCTGAGCAATTTTATTCACACAAAAAGATGTCGATCGAGCCCTCAGCAAGTTAGAAAAAATTTAGTTATTTTCATTTCGTCCTTCGTATATCAATATAAAAACAAAAATGAAAGTAATCTTTATCTGTTTATCTTTCTTTGAATCATTATTGTTTTGACAAAGAAATGGAAAATTCATTATAATTTCTGTAAATAAGGCAAATTTGGTGAAAAGCAACACTTCCTGAATTAAATTTTCACATCCTCAACATAATTTGAATTTTTTTTGGTCATGATTGTTTTTCAATCGAACTCTTGAATTGTTTTTAACTTCAAGTAATAAGTAAACAGATAATAATCTATCCAAAATGAGAACCTCTGATCCTATATTCACAATCCTTCTACATGACCTCTCGTAAAAACCACCCACTAAATCCACAAAAAGTCGGTCTCAATTTTTACCATTGAAAAACTATCCCCTCGCCAGTGATAAAATTAAATCACCTCTCAAATATCACCTGTAGGATACCACCGAACTTACACAATATTCTGGATTCGGGCATGTCTGCTACGCTTAAGTATGACGACAACAGAGAAAAATCAATAAAATGAAGTATACGTAAAGGATGGTTAAATTTACCCAGCGAATACTACGCAAACTCTCTATGATTACAACGTAGTCGTATCAATAATTCTTCTGCGTTTTAAAAATATTTTAATAAAAAACTTGCTCGCACGATTTTGTAAAAAAAAACTAGCTTTAGCACAATTATGAATTCTTTTTTTGTAACGTTTTTAGTGAGTTATTTTTTAGGTGCAAATGCTTTCCATCAACATAAGGTAAGATTACTTCTTTGTATTGCATATGTGGTAAATAGATTCGTAACCATTTTTACGTTCGATTTATTTTTCAAGAACGACGACCAATTTTTGACGGTGAATTTACTTCGGGCTGTTGTCGATCGTATGAACAAAGACTATTCAAATGGGTATTCGGATATTGATCAGGGTGATTTACCAATTAGGACACGATTATCGCCAATGAAGGAAGAAGAAGATGAGCCTAATTATCCTGATATGATGGATGACGATAGTATGATACCGAGTATCAGAGATAATGAATATTTACAGCACAGCTCATTAGTTAGTCACCAATATATAACAGGTTTGTTGAATTTTCGAGACATAGGCCTATATCTACATTATGAATTCCTAACGAATCTTCGTTTTAAAGGTGGTGCTGGTGAAGGTAAACAAAACCTCAAACCAGAGGGATCAATACCGAATAAAAACGAAGTCAAAACTGACGCTGTGCTTCCTGCTTATTGCAATCCACCAAATCCATGCCCAATTGGATTCACAAGTATGCCTATCAAAATTCTATTTCGATATCGATACTGACATCTTAATTATGAATATTTCATTTCAATATTTAGCCAACGACGGTTGCATACAAAACTTCGAAAATACTGCAACATTCAGTCGAACATACCAAGCTTCGCAAAAATGTATGTGTGATGCCGAACACATGTTCGATTGCCCATCGTCTCACGAATATTCATACGATAACGACATGGATCTCGAACAAATCGTACGAAGATTCCAAATCGATCAAAACCAAAAGGATTTAGTTAGCAAGAAATTTTATCCTTCGAAAGTAAGCTTATTGAAAATGTTTCGTAACAGTAGGTAAAAATTAGGGCTAATGTGGTTCTTACTTACACTCTATGGAAAATTTTTTTCTGATTTGTTTTACTCCCACCCCCTGAAGTTGTTCACTTTTAATGAAAAAATAATCCTATAAAGTTTCAACTCCCCACATGAAAAATAAATGGTGCCAAATCTCTCCCAAATTTTCATTTAAAAAATTCAAAGTGTGATGAAAATTTTTTTATTTCTGATTTTTTTGTTCCATTCTCTCCTAATACTCACCTTTTTATTAGAAATGGCTCTCAAATTTCTGTTATCTTATCCGATGAAAAAATAGGCGACTCCTTGAGTGAACTGAAATTTGAACCCCCTCAAAATCTCACTTTTATTACAGGGGGGAGGGGTATTAAAAACTTTAGTGGTTTTTTTGATCAGAGAAATTAGGTAATAAGAATTTCTGGAATAGAAAAAAAAAATTTTAAATGTCATTAAATTTTCGTTTTTTAATTTTTTTTAAAGGGGAGGTAGGGTTTGAAGGCATCACTTGAAATGCAGTTAGGGAAAAAATAAAAAATTGGAAATTATTTTCTCATAAAAAGGAACAATTTTGGGAAATGGGCGCAGAAAAATTCAAAATTTGAAAATAAAAGCAACCTTGATAGGTACCTATTTTATACTTTTATACGTTTTCAAACACACTTGTACTTTTTGCAGATGATGAATCCATTTTTGCAAGGTGAAATGTTACCAATAGCTGCGAAAAAAGGAATCAACGTAGGATTTTGACCAAATTTTAGGTATTTGAGCATGAATTTCTAATTTAAGTAGGTACTTATATAATTTTAAATAAATATAAGTGTACTTAATGCGTTTTAAACGTCATATCACATAAAAAATATTGCGTTATAAATAATAAAATTTATTTTTATTCAATTTCGACAATTTTTTCAACAACTTTGGCTCCCAATAGGCGGAGAATTCTTCGATGGGTTTCTGTTTCTTCATGATGATTGCAATTGTAACACCAGAAATGCCACAGATGTGGTCATGATCTAAAATAAATAAATAGATGAATGAATATTAGATAAAAGTGAATAAAATTGCCTATCTTCATAAGGTAAGGAATAAGGATCCACAGTCAATGAAAAAATATTTTTTGTTACCGTGAGAAAACTTCTGTAGGTGATATTTAAAATTCCACAAACTTTGATGGTTGGAGCTTTATGACGTAACCGAAGGGTTAAACATTGAAACTAAAACATAAATCAATTCATCGTCTTATCAATAAATAAAAATAATACCTATTCAAACGAAAATGTTTCATTTTAAAACTTACAACAGAATTTAGGCTGGAAGGATGATGTAATACAGTCATTTTTTGAATCACTTGGACTGTTCTATTTACCTACCAATTAAAACTAAAGCTTGATTTATCATTTTCTTATTTCATCTACTTACTACGATGAAAATACTCACATTAAAAGTGAAATTTTCGCAGCAAACAAATATGGGTAAAATAAACATCATTCGTACCACTATATTCCAGATACCAATGCCAATCGAAAACTTCTGAGAATTCTTCTCAATGAGATCATAAAATTGGGCAATCACTCTGGATAAATAATTCAACATGTAAATCAGTATCATTATTCCATATGCATTAGCTGTCTCGGTGGCAATGTTCATCACCTGGAACAAATCAAATTCAATTTTGAAAAAGAAACATCATTTCCAATACTCACTAATGGGAAATTTTTTACTTCTTTCAAAATTGCAACGAAACGTTTAATCTTGATCAAATTATCGTCATTGAGCTGATTCAACCTCGTGGATTTTCTTCTCTTCAGACCTAAATTATTCCATGGCCGAATCGTCCAATCGAGCTCATATAATTGAATAATCCTACACTGAATACGATACAAAACATAACTCAGCAATGAAATCCATCCTACAAACTGCAAACATGGAACAGCGACCCAAGTTTCGAAATAAAACACGCAAGTCGAATCCACCAGCAGCACAATCGGATATTGAAATACCATATAATACATCATGCTTAAAATCAAGAATATATGTACAAAAGAGAAAGTTAACCCATAAAATCCAATTTTCACCACTTCTACGTCAACGTTGTACTGTATCAAGCTCTCTTCTAGTGATTGAACTTTCGCTACGATGTTCCATATTTTAGAATTATTCAGTCTGTGTGAAAATAAACAAATAAAAGTCGATCCTATGACGACCTGTGTGATCATAAAAATAATGATTTTTCTTTCGGAGAAATCAACTTGCAAGACGAATATGCACCATAGCTCCGAACGAATCGAACACCCGGTTGATAAAAGCAAATACATGAATAGAGATGATTCGCGAATCCATCTATCTATGAATGGGAGGTTCGGTTGGACGGTGGCGTAACCGAAAAATTTACTGATTAAATTAAACATGAGTATTAAATTCGAGATATCGCGACAACTTTTTTTTTCCATCACCAAGTATCACACAAAAAACTAATGAATACTTTTCGCAAAATGAATTCGTTGGGCATAGTTGGACCTTCGACTAAGACGTTGAAAGTGAATAGGTATCAAAAACGTATTGTTTTGTGAAGGTCGACCAAAGGACGATGGTTTTGAAACGTAATCACTCGTATGTTTTTATTTAAATTGAAATTTTGTCCAAGTACGTATCAAATTTCGTAAAAATATCACACTCGAGAGAATCCACTCTTCAAGTGTATCGAAAAAGATAGATGAGCCTTCGATTATATCGAGTACCTACACCTACAAATATTTACAAGTATATAAATATATAATTTTAGGGCAGTACAAGCTGAATGTGAATTTGTTACTAATCGAACAACTTCATAGTCACGAATTTTCAACAATTCAAGTAAAAAAACTTGTTTTCAAATATTTTTTCTACATTTTGGTACCATTGATTAAGTTTTTCGATGAGCCAAAAAATATTCTTAGAATTAAAAATGATTGACTCTCCTTCTTGTAAGTTGTAGTACGTTTGGTAGCATTTCTTTCATTCTCGTGATACCATTAAAATTGTAACTGGAAGACTAAGAAGGCAATGGCAGTTGTCATGATCTGAAAGAACATTTATATAGGTACCTAGTGCACATAATTATCATATTGAACATGATTAAAACTATTTTTGAAGAGATATTTAAATGATACTTACCGCCAGAAAATTACGATATGTGATGTTTAAAAACCCACACATTTGAATCGTAGTAGTCTGATGTTGTAATCGTAAAGTTAAACTTTCGAACTGAAATGAAAATGAATTTCATAAAATTCTAACTAAACATTTACACTGAACTACGAATCAATCATTCGTGCACAATTTATGCTTGAACAAACACTACATTGGGCTTGATTTAAAAATATTACATGCGTTGGTGCAGGGTAAGGTGTTTACGCAAGCAAAGCCAATTTACAATTGAATAATACTACACACAGTTTAAAAAATGAAGCAATGCTGATGACAGTTTTGTCAAATCATCATCGAAGTAACTACCTAAATTAATGAAAAGGATGACTATCGAATTTACGTGTTTCTGACATTTTTAGAAATACTTGTACTTATTTTAACAATCACTGCACAACGAAAAAAGTGTGCATGCAAAGCATCCCTACAGTAAAGTGTAGGTACCTACCTAACTACTACGTACCTAACTTACAGACTATAATGATATGGAAAACTCATCAACTGCCTACTCAAAACAAAACCCTCGATTTCAGGAAGTAATCAAATGGAATTGTGGTAAGGGAGTAAGTTAAGATCACGACTTCAAATTATAAATAAGAGGCGAGAGGAGATTATAGCATTTGCTATATGGCTGACAACTTTTTCAACGAAAATGAGTGAAGGTATAATTTATGGCTGATGGAGTCAAATGTTGAATGAGCTTCCCATATTAGAAATTATCGAAGAGTAACGAAATATTGATGAAGTAGGTACTTACGATACAATCTAAGCAAGATGGCTGATGAAGCATGACAATTTCTTGAATTAGTTTCACAGTTTTATTAACCTGAAAGTATAAAAAGTACAATATTCAACTATAATAAAGAGCAAGTAGAGTAGGTACATCCATAAAACGCCACTAATGACTTTCAATTTTTTTTTGACATGGATATGCCTTATAGCTGGGTTACGTCACGAAATTTTGGTACCCTGGATGGCCTAGAAGACTTGGAAAATTTCAAAGATTTTCTTAAGAAAGATGATTTTCTGGACTTGAAAATTTCAGATTGTAAAAGTGGTTAAAACTTCAAACTGAAAAATCGTTTATAATCATTTGAAATGCAAATCATGAAAACTGTTGGAAATGTTGCTAAAATAGTCAAAAATTTTATAAAAATTAATGCCAAAATCGTAGAAAATGACCCGAAAACCATGAAAATTATGAAGAAAAACTCGTAAAAATTGTTATTATTTATTGTACCTAATAGAAATAATTTGAAATATGAAAAACAATTATCATAAAATCATAAGAATCGTCAATTTCTTAAATATTGTTGAAATTATAATAAAAATTGGTAAAAGTATCGCAAAAATAGTCAATCTTCCTCTCCTGATAGGTACCACTGATAATTTCTCTTTTTATAATACTCATGAAAGTACAGGGTGTTCCCGTCGCAGTGCACCGCTTTCAAACCAGAAATGCTGCTACCCAAACTACACAAGTGTATGCATGTTTGCCGACCCCAGGCTTTGAAAAGGCAAAGTTATGCACTAGTTCTGGTAAGTGTTTCAAAATCTTGTAACTCCGCTGATAATGTAAATAAGCAAATTTTTTTGGTAACTTTCTTGTAGAACTTATCAAGCTCTACAAAAATAAGTTATATTCGTGCTTTGCCTAACTCTAAAATTGAAGGAGCTATAATGTTTCGAAAATTTGTAGGTTTCATAACTCCTTCAATTTTCAAATTATGCAAAATTTTGTAAGAGTCATTTTTTCTGAGCTTTTTGAGCTCTACAAAATGAGCTAATAATTTTCAGCATAACTCTAAAATTGAAGGAGTGACAACCATTAAAAATATGAAAAATGACATAATTTTCTCAAAATTCAGTTTTTTCTTAATTTTTTTTAAAAATGGCCTCCTATTGTTTTAATTTTGGAGTTGGGCAAAAAATTATTAGCTCATTTTGTAGAACTTAAAAAGCTCAACAAAAAACGATTCTTACAAAATTTTGCATAACTTGAAAATTGAAGGAGTTATAAAGCCTACAAATTTTCAAATCATTATAAATCCTTCAATTTTCGAGTTGGGCAAAACACGAATGTTGCTCATTTTGTAGAGCTTGAAAAGTTCTACAAGAAAGTTTCGGAAAAAATTGCCTATCTATATTATCAGCGGAGTTACGCCGTTTTGAAACATCTACCAGGACCATAGTGCATAACTTTGCCCCTTCAAATCCAGGGGCCGGCAAACATTCATACACTTATGTAATTTGTGTAGCTGCATCTCTTATTTGAAAGCGGTGCACTTTGCCCAGAGTGTCCAGAACACCCTGTATAAAACAAAATATGATTTTGCTCTTTCTGCTGTGTCAAACTGAAGGGCACTTTCCAATCTGACAAATACATTTGACTTTATGTAATTGTAAATTCAAAGAATCGGACACTATGGATCATGCCTCGTGAAAGTCATTAAGTGTTCGAAAGCCAACTGACACTTGATAAAATTTTTCAAAATCGAAAAAGTAGGAACTTCTGAAAATTTTCAAGTCCAGAAAGTCTAAAATAGCCTGACAAAATGTATAAAAATCAGCGTTAGATGAAAAACTGTCTGACGATATTCCAATTTGAACTTTCCCGAAATTTTTCAAGTCCATAAAGTTGAAGTTTTCCAAGTCTAAAAAAGTCTGACAAAATGTTCAAATTAAGTCAAAATTATCTCTAAAATTTTCCATGTCCAAGAAGTCTGTCTGACAAAATGTCGGAAAGTTATTTTTGTGAGATGAAATTTCGTTATCCAGGAAAAGGACCTTCCCTGATAAAATGGTGGAATCGGGCCTTGACCCAAATTTTCTCGAAAAAATGCTGAGCTCGGGCTCGTATTGTTCAATTTCCAAAATGGTCGTTGAGAGACGGATTAATATGCATCGATCGGGTTAAAAATTTGTCTCCATCATTCTTTCATGTCGTGATATCAAACTAGGGGGTCGGGTCCCGTAAAAATTCAAATATTTTCCCTTTCAAGTACCTATAAAATAAGTATCTAATTTTTTTCAGTTGTGAATTTTTCAAAGAAATTATTTTTGGGCCTCCAAAAAAATATATGTTATACTCGTACGTAGGAGAGTATTACAAAATTTTGACAAAAAATCAGCCTTGTCACCCCCCCCCCCTCTTCTCTTCTAAATTTTTTGGCAATTTTTTGAAAATTTTAAAGTGCAAAAATATTGATTAATTTTTTTGAAAAAACCATCACAGTTCACAGATGACAGATGTACCTATCCACACAGTGCTCATAATCTGCGAATATTTCAGAACTTTTTATTCGCTCCCTCTCAAGAGGGGGCAATAATCCCGAAGAGGTGGGGGGGTTAAAAATTTCTGTGGTGGGTTTTTATATCCAGAGGTAACTTTTGGGACCAAATTTGGGTCCAAAGAGATTCACTTACACCTTTTTGAAATTAGAATAGCTTCGCTTAAGCACTCTAAAAAAAGAGGGGGACAAGAACCTTGGGTTTTATTGAAGATGTAGTCCTTGAGAATATTTTTAACATAAAAAATATGATCCAATTTGCACTCACGTTATAAGAAAATTGTTCGCAGCAAATGAAAACTGGCAACAGCACTATTAATCTGACCAGCACACTCCAAGCAGCCATACATACAGGTGCATATTGGGCATCTTTATCAATAAGATCATAAAATTGTAGAATGATTCTGGATATATACTGCAAAATGCAGATGGAAACCGATGCTCCATAAGCAGCTGATAATTCTTTGGAAATGTTCAACACCTGAAAACACCACAATGATTTAAATTAAAAACATTACTTCGGTGCAGAAAAATACAACATGACCCACATTACTTTTTACATCCAAATAATTCTTATCTTATACCAACTACAACTCACTTGTTTCATAACACCAATAAACCTCTTAATATGTACCACCCTATCTAAATCGAACCCCTTCCAAGTCAACCTACTAACTCTATCCTTAACGATACAAAAATTCATCGAAGTCAAATAAGCCAATTGATTTATCTCGATAATCTCAAGCTGTACTCGATGCAACACGTAGCTCAGAAAAGATATCCAAACCACGAATTGTAAATAAGGAATCATAGTCCAGGCTTCGAAATAAAACAAACGTACGAAATCAATTAACAATTCGGTCAACATCGGCCACAATGAACAATACACCATGCTCATTACAACAAAAATCTGAAACACCCAAAAAAACACACCGATCGAACCGATACGAAAAATATCCAGGTACGTGTTGCAAAATATAAGATTTTCTTCCAAATTCTGCACTTTCAATACGATCTTACGAAGGGTAAAGTCGCACAGTCGAAAACACACTAAGCAGCTGAATGGCGAAAGTACGATGATCTGAGAGATCACAAATATTATTATTTTTCTAACGCTGGGCTTTATTTTTAGTACTGTAATAATCCATGTTTCCACTTGATAGGTAAAGATGGCCGAAAATGAGAGCAACGATAGGAAAACAATTTCACGAAAAAGTTTACTCGAAAACGGATCATCCAAGTTCGTTACAGCAAACCCAATATATTTACTGATGGAATTAAATAAGTTAATTAAATTCAAAATACCAAGATTTGTGGTTTGTTTTGCCATTGCGATGAAATTGAAATGTTTGGAAATGGCGAATTACAAAAAAAAGAAGAAAAAAAAGATATTTACATCGATTGGCGATATGAATGACGTGATAAAGTAAGTAGGCATAAAATGTAGGTAAACATTTCAACATTTATAGAAATGACAGTGGTGCTCATTGAAATCATTCTTGTGTAAAATAACACTCATGAAACAATTTCAATTTTTTGGCCAGATCTACTTAATCCAACCCGAAGAATAAATTGAAAAAATTGATCACGCAAATACTTTTATTTAAATTAAAAATTCGGGTAGGTATCAAATTCGATGTAGAAATTTAAGACGATGAAAGTATCACATTTGAGAGGTTCCTTCCTCGAGTGGGTAGCTACAAAATTCATTTCTAAAGCTACAAAACATTCATACTCATGATTAAAATAATCTATTGACTTTTTTTCCCCATGAAGCTTCTAAAACTGTAACTGAAACAGTAAGAATGCCAAGGCAGTTGTCATGATCTGAAAAAATATATTAAAATTTACATTTATTTCAACTTAGAAATTAGGTACTTACCAAAACAATTGGGTTTACCTACCGTTAAAAAACTGCTATATGTGATATTTAAAAATCCACATATTTTTGTCTTAGTACTTTGATGTTGTAATCGTAAAGTTAAACTTTTAAACTAAAATCAAACCATCGTTAGAAGTAAAAAATTACTACTTAATCGAGACATTCGTGTTTCGTGCAAAATGGGAGGAGGGGAAGGGATGATAGGTATGTTATACAATTACCTAGAGTGCTGTGAGTCGTATGATTAGGTACCTATACTTACAATGCAATCCAAGCAAGATGGTTGACGAAGTGTAACGATTTCTTGTATTAATTCTACTGCTTTATTAATCTGAAATTAAGAAAGTCTTCTTGTAACTTATTCAAATAATTAATAAATTCTTTGCTTATCACTTTGTAAACTAAATTATGTAGTAAAAAATTCTCAAATCTTTTTAAAATATTAAAAGAAAGTCCCTGCCATTTCCATACTACCCATCAAACTATAAAACATAGAATATGCTTTTGCTCATTGAATTTTCCAAGTCCATTAAGTCGAAATATTTGAAATTTTCTTAAAATTTTCTCAGTCCAAATGGTCGTTTGAATTTTGAAAAATTTTTCAAGTTCGAAAAAGCCTGACAAAATATTTAAAAGTCATTGCAACGGATTTTCGTAAGTGAATTTTTAATGGAATTTTTTTGAAAATGTTTCAAAATCCAATTCAAAGTACAAAAAGTTGGTGGAAATCTGAAAATTTTTCCAAATTCAAAGAAATCCTACAAAATATCTAAAAGTCAGCCTTAGGTAAACAGCTGTCTGACAAAATGTATGATTTGAACTTCCAAAAAAACCTGGCAAAATGTCTGAAAATCAGCTATTTTGAATCTAAGAAGTCAGCCTGACAAAATATCGGAAAGTTACCCCGATTTTTAAAATTTTCTGAGTTCAAAAAGTCTAAATAATTTTTCTGAAAAAATGTCTAAAACTCAGTAACATCTCTGAAATTTTTCAAGTTCAAAAAGTCAATGGAAATCTGAAAATTTTTCCAAGTCTAAAAAAGTCTCACAAAATGTCTAAAAGTCAGTGTAACGGAATTTCGTTACCTTTTTCGCGGGTTTGATCATCGTAAAAGTATATTCTATGATGATAACAATTTAGAAATAAAATATTCTCATCGTTAGAATAAAAAACCAAACTCACATTGTAAGACAAACGTTCGCAAAAAAAGAATACTGGCAATATGAACATGATCCTGACGATGACATTGAAAATACCCAACCAAGCCGAAAGCTTCTGTGCATCTTTATCGATCAGATCGTAAAACTGAAGAATAACTCTGAACACGTAACTCGAAATATAAATTAAAACCGTGAGTCCGTAAGCAGCTGATAATTCACTAGCAATATTCAATACCTGCAAGAAACGCAACAGTCTTATTATTCATAAATCATCAAATAGGTAAGTACCTATCAACTTATCGATAAAATTTGATAATTCAATTCTCATAACACTCACTTGCTTCAAAATAACGATAATTTTCTTAATCTGATTCATTCTATCGCATCCATATCCATCCCAAGACATTCTACATAACCTATTTTCAACTCTACAAAAATCGAACTCGGTTAAATACTCCAAATCGTTAATCTCGATTATCCTGAGCTGCACAGAATACGATACAAACGCCAGGAACCAAATCCATACGAGAAATTGTAAATATGGGATGGTTATCCAAGCTTCGTAATGAAATATACACACCGCATCGACTAGAAAATCTACCATAGCAGGCCACAACGCGTAATACATCATGCCCATAATAATAGAGAATTGCAAAAACCAAAAAAATAATCCAATCAAGCCTATTCGCCAAATTTGCAGATACGTGTTACAAATAATCAAATTTTCTTCCAATTGTTTAACTTTTAATATGATTTTCCAAATAGCGAAATCGCAAAATCTGAAATAGAACAGGCAACCGAGTGGCGACATATTTACCATTTGAGTGATTGAAAATACCACCAGTTTTCTTACATCCAATTCCATGCCTAAAAATCGTATGCACCATAGTTCGGCTCGAATCGAACAAAATAGAGCGAATAGAATGGACCAGAGGAAAATTATTTCGCGTAAAGATTTACTGACGAATGTATCGTCGGATTTTGTTATTGCGAATCCGATACATTTACTGATACAATCGACTACACAGATCAAATTATAAATACTCGGATTCCTATCTGTCATTTGTTTTGGCATTGTGATAACTGAAACTGAGAAATGTTTGAAATGCTTCGATTTGAAAAAACGACCTTATCTACATATTTACGTTGACATGACGTGCGAGAATAATGCGAATAGGTAAATATTTCATAATGTATCCAAGTATTTGGATAAAAATGACAACTTTGATATTTGTCGGCTGCTTAAAATTATTGAATTAATTTTAGCCTTTGATAAGGTCAAGTGACGATAAGTAAACATGAAAATTGTCGAAAATTTTACACCTTTTGTATGAAGTTTCGAATAAATAAATTTATGAATTTGTCATATACTTTTATTTAAATTAAAAAAATTCGATTACTGAGTATCAAATTTTATATAAAAAATTGGTATCATAAAATATATGTAGGTACCTATTCATCACTCGAATCAATTTCTTGAGTAGATAGAGAAATTCTTGATAGGTTTGAGTTAGGTACGTAAGCACCTTCAAATAAGTCAAGGAGTATATCTACTTTGTGATTCAAAAAATTAATTTCATTCTTTTTCTTATCCGGAAGTTCCTAAAACTGTAATTGTAACAGTAAAAATGCTAAGGCAGTTGTCATGATCTGAAATAAATAAATTTTATTTTATAATAGGTACTTGACCCTGATCTCCCACGCAGAAAAATACTATGTGGTAGGACCAAATACCACATGTATACCACTGGTCACCAGTGGTTTTTCACTGGTATTGACAAGT
>FIZU01027890.1:0-14333 GCA_900064475.1 Pseudococcus longispinus
ATTTGCATAAAAGCCATTAAAAATACGATAAAAATAACCAAAAAATTGTAAAAAAATATAAAAAACGTTGAAATTGTCAAATTTTTACAAAAATTGGTAAAAATATTATTAAAATCGCCAAAAATTCCGATAAAATTGTACAAGTTCCCCAAAAAAATCATTAAAAACATTATAAAAATGGTCAAATGATCATGAGAACAGTCGAAACTTCCATTAAAATTTCCTTGACGATTTTCTTAAATATTAGTAAAATCAACTTCGCTAGAGGGGTCCAAAAAATAATAGAAAAAATCGAAAATCTCGTGACAAAAATGTTGTGAAAGTGGTTGAAATTCCATTGAAAAAAATTGCAACCTTCACAAAATTTTCTAAAAAAAATCAGTAAAAATAAGGTAAAAACGATAAAAAATGTAAAAATGTGAAAATTACGAGATTCTTGACTGATTTTATGATTTTTTTCATCCTTTGCCCAATATTTTTACAGTTAGAATTTCCATTATTTTTCTTTCAATTTCGACAATTTTCATGGTTTTTTGATAATTTTTTTCATATTTCAAATGATTTTTACAAAAAATTTAACAATAGAAAGATTTTTCATAGTTTTATGATTTTTTGTGCATTTATGTACGGCATCTTTATGTTTTTTATGACAAATTCTCAATTTTTCCATTTTTGCGAAATGTTCGACTATTTTCCTGCTTTTCGGATTTTTTTAAGGACATTTTTGTAGACTATCGACAATTTAAACAACAATTGCAACAATTTTCACGATTTCTCGAAGCTTTTTTTCATCGTTCAAATCATTTCTATGAAAATTTTAACCATTTTTACGAGATTTTCGACTGCTTTCATAGTTCTGAGACCATTTCTACGATATTTTCACCAACTTTCATAAATTTTTCGACGATTTTTGCGTTTTTTGGGACTTTTTTACAACATCTTCATACTTATTCTTATGACATTTTTGACCATTTCAAAAACATTTTTAATAATTTTGATGATTTTTAGACCAATTTGATCATACTTTGAATGATTACGAAAATTTGAACAATTTTTACCATGTTGGAACCACTTTTAAAATCTGAACTTTGCAAGTCCAAAAAGTCATCTGACCGCTCAATAAAGTTTTCAAGTACAAAAAGTCATTCAGGGTGAAAAAATTTTGTGAAGCAAAAACGTCATGCAGAAATTTTCCTGGCCCCTCCTCCTCATCATTAGACATACCCGCGTCAAAATTACGAAATTTTGGGAATTCGTTAGAATTTTTATTTTTTATTTTTAAATTTGGTGTGTTTGGGCATCATTTATATTTTTTTATGATACTTTAACTCGATAGACATTATTTTTTCCTAAAAATAAAGAACTGTAATGGGTCACTCGAGAAATTTTCATTTGAATCCCCCCCCCCCCCTCTTAAATAAATATTTCGATATTTCTAAAGGAAAATTCGTACTCAAAACTTCATTTAGACCACAAATCGATGAATCTATAGCATGAAAGTTGAAGGTCCCAATTTGAAAATTGTATTCCAAAATTATTTCCACCATATTCATTTCAGCCATGTGAATTCTTCTAGCGCCTCTTTGAAGCATTTGTAGGGTACCTACTAAATTGCAAAAATGAAAATTCGTGCTTTTTTCGTGGTATTTTTGAAAAATTTTCGTAGGTACTATTTAAAAAAAAATTTATGATCCCCTCCCCCTCAACAATTACCCATTGTGTGTACTTTTTTGGGTCATTTTTTTTACCAAAGGGAGGGAGGAGCAAGAAACTCAAAAAACCTTGAAAATAATTAGGTCCATACATTCAAAGGCTGCAATTTCATCATTTTTTCCAACATTTCTGTCGTCAAGAAGGTCCAGACCCGTTCACCATCACCTCCCCATATACTACTGATTCAATGGAGGGCTGGTTTGGCAAAAAATACGATTTTATGAAAAATTTTGCATTGAAGACCCACTTCAAAATTTGATATGTTTTATCAAAATCTCGTGCTGTTTTCGTTATTTCGTGCTCATTTTCTGAATTCGTGCTTTTCGTGCCCGGTAGACACCCTGACTTGGATACCTCAGCACTACGATTAATATTTTGAACATTTCTAAACCCTCGTTTTTTCACCAATGCGCAATAAAATTTATCAATAGGTTGGCAATTGGACAAAATTCAAGCGGTAGTTATCTTTTCGAGTAGGTGTTTGATAATATTACATTATCTAAATCCCGAATGAATGAAAAACACGCAATACTCCCAATCTCCCATGAATCATCAATATGCCGATGCATTTTTTTTTTAGGTCATATACGCACACAATGAGAAAAAATCAAACCCCCGGAAAAAAGTTTTCAAAGAATACTCGACCAAGTTGAAGAACTTATTAATTGAGTAACGCATTCATCGATGAAAGCAAATACCTCTCATCTTCATCTCGCACGTTTCTCGTATAAGTCGTAGAATAAACAAAACTCGAAAAATCGTTGATCTAGATCTAGAAATCTACATTCGTACGTACATCATAAATCATAACACACGTAACAGTGCTAGCTCAACTTACGAAATCATTCTCAGCAGCGTTGAATCCGATTACGTCTCTGTATTTCCACGCATCGTGTACCCAGGTCTCGGATACGACAGGAACTCTAAAGGTCATCGCGTAAAAATACTTCTCTCCGCTGCACAATTTCGCTATCAGGTGAGTTACTTTGCAATGCATTTCTTTGCGGACGCTGCCACCCATATGATGTACCAGTAATTTCAGTTCCAGCTAGAAAAATAAAAATTCACATCGTTTGTGAGAATTTTTCCAAACAAATCATTCGCCGGGTGCGTTAACGTCATCGCAGCTGATACGATTTATTTATAGAACCCACATCAAAAGGTAGATGAGACCAAAACGCACGTAAACATTTGAAAAATTTACATTCTATGTTGGGCGTTTCGCGATTTCGTATTATTCGAAATCCACGTCTTCTCCTCGTTTCTTTTTCGCCATGAATCATGTCCACTCTCGCCTTCATCAAGATGAATCGTCAACTAAACAATTTTTTTTCTTGGTGCCCTGCCTTAAGTCCACATGTACAATAAACCGTAACACTCGTGTTGTGTGTTTCGCAGAAACGACCAACACACCCGAACGTCACCAAGAATGCAATTTTTTTAACAAGCCACGAGCAAAAATAGCTCGTCGTTTTTGACTCATCATCACCGGTTGACAAATTTATCTGCAAATGCAATTTTATCATACTCGAGTCGAACTGTTCTATATTGTCGAACTTCGGCGCTAGTATTTTTTAAGGGTAAAAATAACTTAGCAACGAATTCTCAGCATACCTCTCGCACACACCGAAATCCCCATTCACTTCCCATCGTATTTCATCAGATCATCACGTATCCGCCGCATTATCATATCGTCTCAATGCACTTATCCAGTCGTGGCTAAAATAAACTAGCTCACGTCCGACCCCATATTACCAATCGAGTCAAAATCCAAACCGTGGCCGGAAATTCAATTACTCGACAGTCCAGCGATTACTTTCAATTCTCATCGCCGAATTAAAACACACAAGTTGGGGATTTCTTTCCTGTATACCGGACGATTCTTCGTCAAAATTTATCTCGAGTCAGATCTCCACACAGAAATTACGTTCGCGAGATAAAATAAAGAGGAAATTAACTTCAGTCAACTGTCACTCGCCGGTCTTTTCTTTGTTTTGGTAATTACGCTAAACCACGAGGAAAAAATTCAAAAAAGTAAACGTATTAATTGAATTATACGTTTTGATTATCTCTCGCTATACTTCTTCCTAAAGTTGAAAATTTTCGATAAAATGGATAGAAAAATAAACGCAAATGTGATAAGAAAATCGAATACGAATGAGTACTTCAGACAGTTTACTTTCAACTCGAACTGGTCGAAATAACGATTTGAAGATTTTCAATAATTTCCCGCGTAATATTTCTCCTCTCGCATTTGCATAAAATTCTGTCGACGAAATCGTGCCAAATCGGCACGGTTCATCGCTTCGGAGCGTTGGTGTCGCGAAAAATATCGCAGTATTTTAATGACCTAAACTCAAGAGGGTCTTTTGAGTCATACAACCTTCGAAATCTTTGCAATGGCCCGTTACGAAATGTATACGAAGAGTAGACACATGTTAGAATTTTTTTCTTGCTCTCTTTTCCATCAACCGCAAAAACACACATCGAGGTCAAGCTCGAACATACGAAAGGTTGTTTTTCTCTCATCGCCTTACCCAAGTGCTCGTATCTTATCGTATAATTTAAAATAAGAAGCGAATATTGATATCATATTCTGTGTAATTCTAAAAGCCTTTGGAGCAATAAAAATTAATATCTTTGAATACAAAAGTAAATAATAGTCGAGATGGGATAAATGCGGATGCACTTTTTAAAAAACCAAACAAAAGAACATCTTTAATTCTTCAAAGTGAAATCAGAGACGATATAATTTCTCGGACGGTGGACACAACAATGACAGTTTTTTTTTGCATTATTATTCTCGAAAAGTTTATATTTCTCATTTATTCATCCGCAATCACCTTACTTCCTTTTGTGCTATGAAAATCCTTCGATTTTTTACATCACGTTCGTTCCTATCAATCTGGTCGATTTGATCATGAAAAATATAGTCTTACACCTCCTGCTACGCCGAACATTGACCTTCGCTTGGTAGTATTACGCGTATGAGATATCAATCATAATACCGCCATTGTTCATATCGAATAAAATTTGGAAATTGTATTCTTACTAAGGCTATAAGTTTAAATGAAAGATATCGATACAATCGTTCTGGAAATATGAGAGGTTTTCGAACTGATAAGAGAATTAACGTGGACTTTTGATAAGTAATTTCACAAATAATCGAAATCTTTGAATGAACTGGAAATTATTAGATACGGTCTTTTTTCCGTTTCCCCTTCACCGTCCCTTAGGTCTTAGCCAAAATGAAAACTTTGAAAATAATGAGGTGATGGTATTTTTCGATAAGTCCTAGTGCAAAAAAAATCATTTTCAAAAATGATGCAACAATCCATGTTGATTCAAGTAAGATGAAAGATTTTTCCGTTAATTGAGTTTGAAAAGTTCTACCAAATTGGCAAATTTTTTGGGTGAAGTAGAAAAATGAATATGAATAAAATTGTAGGGCATAAAATTTCCTTTTCCTAGTGGGCGATCAGTTTTTTCCTGGGTGGCTCAGGTTTTGAGATATTTTTACTGAAAGTTAATAGGTAAATTGAATTTTGATTTTTCATCGTAAATATCTCAAAAACTAAGCCCCCCCAGAAAAAACGAAATTCCTAATAGGGGAAGAAAACTTTATGCTGCATAATTTTGCTTCTATTCATTTTTTTCGTAGGACCCTTGGTTTGCTCAAAAAGCAATTTTTTGAGTTCAAATGATGAGGAATGGAAAAATTTTCTCAATAAAAATCAGTTTTGTGAAGGAACCTAAATATTGACAATTTTTTGGATATTTCTCATCAATGGATTCTTCGGCATTTTTAATAATCTAGACTATTTTGTCTCTCCCTGAACTTTGCGTTGATACGTTCTCGATAAGTTTCTACGAATTTATGATCTAATTCTATTACGAACGATAACGTATTTTTTTCGTATCTACTATTTTTCACAATTCCAAGAAAATTATATTTTAATGATTTTTATCATTAGTTTTTAAATAATTTATTGATCAAATTTTTCCATATTTTCAACGATGAAAAGCTCGAAAATTTTCATTAATTTCAGTTGTACAATTTTTCAAAGTTATGAGTTTCCGAAATTTGAAAGGTTTTTATCATTTCCAAATTTTCCATTTTCTGGGAATTTTGAAATTTCCACCAAATTTTAAAAATATATTTTTTTTAAATTTCACAGGTAACAAGAAATTTTCAAGAATTTTGAAATTCCAAACGATGCGATGTGTGAACAGCAAAATACCCATTTAATTCAGTTCGTCTAAAAAGAGCATTAGTCTCAAGCAGGGGGGAGGGAGCTTGTATGACTTTCAGTAGGAATTTTGAAACTGATTAAAGTTGGTCCTTATGGTCTAAAACTTTCGTGGAGAAGTTTTCAAGCGGTCATCTCACGCTTACCTCCTCCTGTGGTGGTAACAAATTTTGCCTAAAAATGACTATTTTTTAGCAATTTTTAACCGAATTTTTCCAAATTTACCTAGATTTTAGATACTGCCAAGGGTCATTCATGGAAATTTCTTCAAAAAATCCAATACGTATTCTAAATTTTCCTTTGGTACTTTCAGTGAACCCCCTTCACAGGTGAAATAATGAAAAAATACAGGATGACACACCGAAAGTCAATGGTTTTGAAAATTATCGAAAAATAAAATGATAATTCCAAAAATATCGAAAGTTCAGCCTTCTAGAAAAAATCTGATTGTTCGTAGCAGAAAGAGAATTTCAAGCTCAAAAATTTTGATTCTTAGCATTTCTTTCGTAGGACCATTAGTTCAGCCAGAAAATCCATGTTTATGGGAAATTTAGTTCATTTACAAGGTCGATGGTTTTCAAAATGAAAAATATCTCATAAACATGGATTTTCTGACCGAACTAATGGTCCTACGTAAAAAATGCTAAGAATCAAAACTGTTGAGCTTGAAATTCTCTTTCCGCTAACCGCGATCAGTTTTTTCTAAGAGGCTTAGTTTTCGAGATTTTTGCGGTCATCGACCTTTCATCTGGGCCACCTTTCATACATTACATATCAGTGATGGGCAAATCCATCCAAAAAATTTAGATCCAGATCAGATCAGATCAGAACCAAAATAAAAGATCGGATCTAAAGATCCAAAGATCAGATCCTCAAAATATGGATCTTTAGATCCAAGATCGAGATCATTTCTCCATTTTTTGTTTTAAATATAAACTTAGCTTTGACAGGTCCAGCACAAAAGATCGGATCTAAAGATCCAAAGATCAGATCCTCGAATTTTAAGAATCTTTGATTTAAAGATCCTCAAAATATGGATCTTTAGATCCAAGATCGAGATCTTTAGATCTGGAGATCATTTCTCCATTTTTTGTTTTAAATGTAAAGTTAGCTTTGAACGAATACTTAAGGGTTCATACCTTGAAATTTGAAAAGTCAAAATGGATATTTTTTTGAAATTGAGAAGATCTAAAGGTCATAGATCAGATCCACAAATTACGAAATATCTGAAATATAAATCCTGATCTCTAGATTCAAAGATCCGGAAGATCTAAAGATCCTCAAATCTGCCAATTGTGTAACTAGATTGGTGATGTGCAACATAAGTTTTTTCCAGAATTTTTTAGCAGTTTTAGGCCTTCAAAAATGGAAAAAAACAATTTTCCACATTTTTCACACGTAGAAGACGTGTCGTTTTTGACCAGAAAAAATTTTCGTTGAAGTATATCACTACCATATTTTCGCCTAATTTTATTCATTTTTTTTTTATTTTCGTCAAGTATTTCAGAATCCTAGTTTGATATCGATGTTCAATTTCGATTTAGAAACTCGAGTCGAATTGCAAATCGCCCTTTTTTTTCGACAAGGTCAATATTCAATTCAATCAAAATGACATACTCGTATGCGAATATTACTTCTTTTTGTAAAATCTGTTTTCACATAAATTACAAGTTTTTCCACTCTTGCAGCACAAAAATTAACACTTGAAATTTTAACGATTCGGAATTCATAAGACTATAAATTTCGAATAATTTTGAAAAACTTTTGAACGCTACAAAGTATACACCATACGATTTTCAGAACTTTTACGACTCGAAAAGAATTAACGAAGCGTGAAACTCTCGAAAGAATTACGACAATTAATAATTTTAATGAATTTTACTGCAACTTTATACAATTTTCAGATCATTACCCATTTTTATTACAATTTTTTCCCTCAAATTAACGAACCAATGATTTAAAAACGTTTTAACGATGCAAATTTCCAAAAGATGAAATCCTCATCCTTCTCCTTCTACGATTCTTCCACTAGAAATAAAATTATATCACTCGCGAGTCCGACGAAAAAGAGAAAAATTCAACCAGCGGTGGCAATCCAATTATACTCGTACTGAAAACTTACATAACCTGCATACTTTCCGCCCTCCCTGCTCGTATCTGTGGGCTCACGTCCATAAACCGTCATTAGATAGGTATTGCGTACCTAAAACGGCGATACCTCAGAGCTCAGACGCACCATCGCCAAAAACGATAACATCTGGAACTAGTCTATACTCGTAAAGCACCTTATCTCGAAGAAACTATTTAATTAATAACACAAACACCACCGGGTATGCGGTATACATACGCAACAACCACACATACATACATGAACCGATAACAAGAGGAACGTTACCAGAGCGGAGAGACGACGCGACGTCGCGTACACGCACCGCACCGCATCGTCTGGAATGCAATATGGCTATCGCTTATTTATACTGTTTCTAATAACCTGGCTGCGTGCATACGTAAACGAAATATGTATTGTGATAATGCTTACCAATTCTTTCTCTTGTTTGAAGCCGGTAAAACATATGACTTGGCCGGATAACGCGTGACAGTATAGAGGTTTTGAAATGGTCGAAAATGGTAAATATTCGTCACCCAGATTTTCTCGTTTCTTGGCCATCTCCAGTATGGCTGTACGTCCCAAAATTCTGCAAGAAAATCGTTCATTGGGGTATAATAGATGATTTTTAGGATGTGTTGTGAATTAAGATAATTTCGATAATTTTGAAATGGATGCCATGCCATTGGCAGAAAAAGGATAGGATTTAGGGGGGATGATTGGGGGTACCCTCAAGGGCAAAAAATAGGGTATTTTGATTTAAAATAATTCATTTCGAATCAAAATCATGAAAAATCATTTCCAAAATTTTCGAAAACCATGATTTTGTGACTAGGCATCATATTAGGGACCTAGCAGTAAAAAATATATTTTTACTTTTTCGTGTTTTTGCATTCATACCTATTCATGATCTATCACAAGAACTACTCAAAACTTTGAAAAAATGAATATTTCTACCCGGCACGAGAAAAGAGACCTAAGTGCAATGTAACATATTTTTTCAAAAATTCGAGTAAAAATGCATAAAAATTCTTATATTTAGAAAAAAAATATTCGAAAATATCCCACTCATCCCCAGTAACAATAAACTTTTCAAAAATCCATTCTTTCCCGAGAGATACGTTTGGAAAGTTTCTTTTTGCTCTTCTGAAAAATTTGTATTCTGCACGCTAGGTCCCCAATATGATACCAGGTCACATTTTAAAATCCGGAAAATCAGTTTAAAAAGACTGATTCAAAATAAATATGATTTACTTGAATTATTTTTATCAGTCAGAATTTTTCAAAAATTTACCTCCCCCCCCCCCCCCCCCTCAAACCAACTTTTGTTCGTCCCTGAACGTGAAAAAACATCCATCGAAAATATGTATCTAATCATAGCTAATCATAAATAACTTATATCACCCCCACCCCCTTCAAAGAAAAATACTAAAACCCGGTCTGGGCAGAAAAGAATTGAAGTTGGCATTATTGAAGGGGGTAGTAAATTGAAAATTTTCCTACACTTATTGTAGTTTTTTCAATTTTTCAAACTTGAATGAACTTTTCAGACTCAGCATGCAAAATTTTTCAAATTCCTAAAAGAAAAAGTCATCACTTTTGCACACTTTCTGGCTCAAATGTAATTTTTCCTACTAAAAATGCAATTTTGCTATTGGTAGAAGGTCAAGTTCCCAATCTCCCTCTTCAGTTCTGCCCCTGACCACTGGATGTGAAAAAGAAATATTTTTTCACAATTAACTGCTCGTTTGAAATTTAAAATGGCAAAGGGGATGAAAATTTCAAAAAAAAAAAAAAAAACTTAAAAAATAGAACGAATCATCAAAATAGTTCAAAAGTTGTAGAAAAAGTCATAAAAATCGTTTAAATTGCATGAAAATCATAATATGAAATTTATTGAAAATGTCATAAAAATCATTTTAAGCATCGTAAAAATAGTCAAAAGTATCTAGTCGTATTATTTCAAATAAAGTTAATACTTGAAATAAAGCACAAAAATGTCATAAAATTTTTGAAACTCGTTTAAATTATCATAAAAATGGGGGAGGGGGGGGAGGAGTTGAAAAATTATTACATTAGAAAATTTGTACGAAATTTTGTAAGAATTGATTTAAAAATAAGATTAAAATAATTGCTTCTTTTATTAAAATTCAGTAAATGGATGAAAAAAATAAATTTTTTACCAATTTATTAAACAGTTTTGAAAAAAATTTCACTGAAATTTTCACGATTTTTATATTATTACTTACAATTTCCCAAAAAAAAATTGAACAATTCTTCTACTTCACAGAATTTCGAGTATAGTATTTCATCAATTTTCTGGTTATTAGTCAGATAATTTTTATGAATAAAAATGAACTCGACAATTTTTATGCCTTTCAATTTTTTTTTTCAATATTTTTATAAGTGCTCGGATTTTGATCAAACACAAATTTTTTGCAAGGGAGTATACTTATATCAATTTTTTTTACTTCATTTTATTCAGATTTTCATGAAATTTTGATACGTTTTTTCCAGATATTTCCAGTCATTTTTACGATATTTCATTCATCTGAATTCCATCAAACAATTTGCATGCTTAATCACAAAATTTTTCGAATTTTTAACCAACTTGAAATTTTCTCCAGTTTTAAGGGGGGGGGGAGCTCCTCCATAATCCCTCCAATGACAAAGTTACGTTTTCAGAAAACAAATTTGCCTTTTCGAGCCAAAAAATGGAAAAAATTAGTTTTGTGACAGAAATTTTTCAATTTTCAGTCCATCGTCATGATGCTCACTTTACATCACTAACTAGCCTGCTAAATAAGCGTTATCATCAATAGAATTGTAAGGTGATAGGAAGAGGGAGCGGAGAGACGAAGTCTTGTTTCTAATTCAAATCGCTGCATCGTATAGTACGAAAAAGTTCAGTCCTTTGGCTCAATCTCTGCAATATTTTGCTCAAAATCAATCAAACCTAATACGAATTTTCTCATTTTTAATTTTCCTTGTTTTTAAAGGTTCTCATAACGTGAAATTATTTTACACGAAGCACGTCAAAGTTTTGTGTACTTCGTAGATGGTACATGGTTCGAATTTCGAAAAAATTTCAATCTTGGAGTCTTGCCATTTGCAAAAAAATGTTCGCTTTATTTACTTGAAAAATGTTCGACATAAAATTTGTCAAGAGTAGAAATTACATACATATTTCTGGTCGGGGAGGGGGGAGGGGAGTATGCTGAAGCTGAAATCAACACATGACGCAATATCTAAGGTTGACTTGAAAATTAAAAACACGAGATAAAAAATCAAAATAGATAAAGAAGAAAGGCGATCATATTTTACAGGTGGATGAAATATTGATATACTGCATTAGTTCAGAAATACAAATTTTAGGAACTCCTGAAAATTAAAAAAATCGTAAGAAGATGAGGTGGATTTTTTTTCAATTTTAAAGGGATTTTCAACTCAAAATGTGTTTCATTCAGAGGCCCAAACATAATCATGTCACTTTGAGGCCAAAATATCATTTCAGACAATTTTTTCGAATTAGAACAATTTGAAGGTTCTGACTTTTTGGACAAAATTTCAAAATTTTTCTTATGATAATCTCTCTCAGTTTCTATGAGCCCAAAAAGTCAAAACCTTTTGAACTTTTTCAACACAAAGGGGTTATATTCTACGTACAAAAAATTATAATATCTAAAATTTTCTTCAAAGTGCAAAAAAGTCATTTTTTCAATTTTTTTTTCAAGTCCAAAAAAGTCATCTGGGGGTAACACAAATTCATGACAGAATTTTGAGACGAATTTTTGAGACTCGCAAATTTTTCTAATGATCCCCAGCCATAGAACATATCCAGGTCAATATTTCTTTTGAACATTTTTTTTCGAATTTTGAAAAAAAAAAAACAAAAATCAATCAATTTACAAGTTTTTCCATTTAGAACTTCCACCTTCCTCACTTTCTCTGGAGTCCAAAATGCTCTAAGAAATTTTCTCACTCTTGCAACTTCTAGATAAAGATAAATTCCAGATTTTCATTTGAATTTGAAACACTTTTTTCTCATAAAATTTCTCGTCATTTTGAAAATAGGCAATTTTATCAGAACCAAGGTTCAAAATTCTGAAATCTCTATCAAATGAGCCCATTCGTATTTCAAAATGAGGCCTTCTTCGAAATCTGTCTATGCTGACAGAATTTCTTCACTCCTCCCCTCTCCCAGCCATTTCATTTCAATACCTTAAACATTTTAACAAACACTTACCGATAATTCGGTCCATTTGATTCGATTTGTTCGAACGAGTTCACAACGTATATGGACAAAACATCGTCGGCAGTATTGGTTTGGATATCCTCGGCAACCGTAACCGGTACGTCGAATAACTGCGGCAAACAGAAGACAAAAACCATAAAAATAAATTTCTTATCTAACTAAACGAATTTAACGCGAATAAGTACTTTTGCACGTTTAGACGATCGAACGAGTAAAGGTTAAAATACGATACACGATACTCGCTAATCATATCGATACGAGGTTCGATCAGCACCCCGGGCAAATCACCATTTTATACATTGTATAGACTATAGACTCGTTCGATTCACACGACCGTCCGGATAAGTACCCAGAATCAAGATATCATGCACGAGAACAACCAACGAGTAACCATAAAGCACGGGTACGAAAAAACAAATACATAAAATATGCCAACCTCTCGAGTAAAGTAAAATTCACCCAGCGGATAAAAATAAAAATCATACAACGTAATTACCGTTAAAACACCAGTGTTACCCGGCGAACCACAGCTGCCGAAAAAGAATCTCACTACGAACGAGTTTTCTTTCGAAAACTCGACAATGTAGATCCATAACGATGTAAAAATTTCAAAAAAGGCATTTCCTCGGGCCAATTTCAACTTTGAAAAATTCCATAAAACGATCGACAAGCGCATTTAATGTTTATCTCGACGAATCGCACAACTGTGTGCGTTCTACTCGAAAATTTTTCTCTCGCACTCTTCATCTTCGTTATAAACAAACGATAGAAACATAATAACAATAACTAATGCACTCGAAGAACGCAAAACAATTTTCCCAACGCGTCCAATGTTCGCATTTATACTCGAACCAATATCGATAATATTTATTTTCGAGCAAAACACGCAATAAAATGAACTACATGACGTTCTATTTAACAGAAAGGGTGTTCGTGTTATTTATTTATTCATTTTTTGCTCTCCGGTTTCGATAAATACCAAAACATCATCCTCCCTTTTCTCCTAGCTCGGCTGCTGCAATCAGCTCGATCAAAGTAACGTACCTCTTCGTTAACCTAATAATAAAAAAGCACTTGGTCGAATCGACACCATCGACCAGATACATCTCAAATTATCGTCTTACATGGTTATTTGTCATAAATGCTCGTTCTTCCTTATTTCGTCTATAATACTTTATATGTTCATTGAATTCCAATCAAGAAAGCACGCACGTAGCAACGCTCTGCACACACGCGGACAACTTTCATATCACATTTCACCTTTCCAAGTACCATCGAAATTATATGTACCTCGAATATGTCTAAAGTAACATTCGATAGGTTGCTGACCTGTATTCCAATTCGCAAATTCACCGAACACGATTTATTCTTAGGTGAATTTTCCCTTTCGTGCGGTTCCCGTTATAAACGAAAACAAAAAATAAGTTTAATACACTTCGATGAAATGTAAGTAAACGAAACGAACGCCGCACTTGGGACGAGTCGATTAGTAAAACATTTCTCGACCATATTGGCAAAATTTCAAACTAAGGCACGTACATGTACCGAAATTTTGAATTTTTGTCGTAAAAATAGCCCATATTTCCGTACATAATACATCATTTCCCTTTCGACGAAAAATGCCGAAAATCCGCGATATCTTCGTTATATCAGTCAAGGTTGAATTTACATTTTCCAACGAACGTTGTATACGTATTAAAAAAATTAAATTTCCCATTTTTTTTCAACAGTTTGGTATTCGTGAAACTCGTCAAATTATTATATTAGAAAGAAATCCGGACATGGGAAGTGCTAACATGAATTAAAACAGGGTGATATTTAAATAAAGCTCGTAATCGTGGAATATATGATGTTTGGACCAAATCTAAAACACGACGGAGGATCTATTCGCATGTTATTTTGATATTTAATGTGATATTTCCAAGATGCAATTAAAAAAGTAATTTATTGCGTTTGTCGATGTATTTCCTAATGTCATCTCCATTGAAATATGGCACTTTACACAATA
>FIZU01027903.1:0-11435 GCA_900064475.1 Pseudococcus longispinus
CGGTTTCGTGTCACAAAAGTAAACGGTTTCGTGCCAATTTTCATTCGTGTACTGTGCCGTGTCGAATCACTGTTTTTCACATAAGTTTTTCACACGTTATCCAAAAATTATGAGAAGTTTTGAGAAACCTGGTAAAAAAAGTCGTTTGCGAATGATTCGTTCAAAACTTTATGAAGATGGATCACTTGAATTTTTTTCACTCCAATCGTTCACGAATCAAAAAAACCACAGAAAATTAAAAAAAACATGCAAAAGTCGTTCACGAATGATTCGTTTGAATTAATTTGAAATTCGTTCGGAAAGTCGTTCGCGAACGATTCGTTCAAAATTTAATGAAATTGAATCAGTTGAATTTGTTTCACTCAAATCGTTCATGAACTGAAAAAACCATAGTAAATTTGAAAAACATGCAAAAGTCGTTCACGAATGATTCGTTTGCATTTATTTAAAATTCGTTCATTTGAGATTTTTTTGTACAAATACACACCAAATAATCAGAATTGAAAGAAGTTTGAGAAACTTGGTAAAATAGTCGTTCGCGAATAATTCGTTCAGAATTTTATGAAAATCAGTAATTTGATTTTTTTTCATCCAAATTGCTCCACGAATCAAAGAAAACCACAGTTTTGAAAATCATGCAAAAATCTCGTTCGAATTCATTTGTAATCTGCTCAAATTTCTCGAGAATCGAGCATCACATTGTAAGTTTGAGAAACATGCTAGAGAAATCGTTCACGAATAATTCGTTCAAAATGTTATGAAATTCGACCATTTCATTTCTTTTGCACAAATCATTCGCACATATCAAAAACCACATCACGTTTGACAAACACAAGTCGTTCGCGAATGATTCGTTCAAAATTTGAAATTCGGTCACTCGGAATTTTTTACCCAAATCGTTCATGAATCATTCAAGAAATAAGCTAAAAAGTCGTTCACCAATGATTCGTTTAAAATTTTATAAAGTTCGATCACTCAACATTTTTGCGCACAAATAGTTCACGAATCACATCAAGTTTGATAAACATGTGAAAGTCGTTCACGAATGATTCGTTCGAGATTTTTTGAGATTCGTTCTTTCAATAGTTTATGTTCAAATTATTCGAGAATCGAAAATCACAAAACGTTCACAAATGATTCGTTCAAAATTTCATGAAACTCAACCTTTTGATAATTTTTCGCACAAATCATTCACGTATCAAGAATCACACCGCGTCCTTCGAGAACGATTCGTTTGAAATTTTAAGGAATTTGGCCACTTGAAATTTTTACCCAAATTGTTCACAAAGTGAGAATCACGTGGTAATGTTTGAAAAACAAGCTGAGAAGTCGTTATCGAATGATTCGTTCAAAATTTCATAAAATTCGGTCATTCAAGATTTTTATGCACCAATCGTTCACGAATCACACAAAGTTTGAGAATTATGTGGAAGTCGTTCGTGAATGATTCGTTCGGAATTTTTTGATATTCGATAGCTTCGAATTTTTTACCCAAATCGCTCACGAATCGAGAATTACATGGTTATAGTTTGAGAAACAAGCTGAGGACGTCGTTCTCGAATGATTTGTTCAAAATTTTATGAAATTCCGTCATTTAAGATTTTTATGCACCAATCGTTCACGAATCACAGGAAGTTCGAGAATTATCTGAAAATCGTTCGCGAATGATTCTTTCGAAATTTTTTGGGAGTTGGTTATTTGGAATTTTTTACTCAAATCGTTCTCGAATCGAGAATCAAATGATAAGTCTGAGAAACAAACTGAGAAGTCGTTCTCGAATGATTGGTTCAAAATTTTATGAAATTTGGTCATTTGGAATTTTTATGCACAAATCGTTCACGAATCACACAGAGTTTGAGAATTATCTGAAAGTCGTTCGCGTATGATTCGTTCGGAGTTTTTCACCCAAATCGTTCACGAATCGAGAATCACATGTTAAGTTTGAAAAACAAGCTGAGAAATCGCTTTCGAATGATTTTTCAAAATTTTATGAAATTCGGTCATTTAAAATTTTAATGCACAAATCGTTCACGAATCACATCATATTTGAGAACCATGTGGAAGTCGTTCGCGAATGATTCGCTGAGAATTTTTCACTCAAATCGCTCTCGAATCGAGAATCACGTGGTAAGTCTGAGAAACAAACTGAGAAGTTGTTCTCGAATGATTCGTTCAAAATTTTATGAAATTTGGTCACTTGGAATTTTTATGCACAAATCGTTCACGAATCACACAAATTTTGAGAATTATTTGAAAGTCGTTCGCGAATGATTCGTTCGGAATTTTTTGATATTCGATCGCTTGAAATTTTTTACCCAAATCGTTCATGAATCGAGAATCACATGTTAAGTTTGAAAAACAAGCTGAGAAATCGTTCTCGAATGATTTGTTCAAAATTTTATGAAATTCGGTCATTTAAAATTTTAATGCACAAATCGTTCACGAATTACACCAAGTTTAAGAATCATGTGGAAGTCGTTCGCGAATGATTCTTTCGAAATTTTTGAGATTCGGTCATTTGGGATTTTTCACTCAAATTGTTCTTGAAAAGAAATCGGAAAAAGTTGTTCGCGAATGATTCATTTGTTTGAAAAAAAATCGATTGAAGGGATTAAAAAACTCATTTCTGAATTGAATGAATCTTTTTTTCACACATACATCTTCGACATCATTTTCATCAGCAGTTCGTGAACGATTCGCGTAAAATTTGATAAGAATCGTTCCCAATTTAATTAAAGAAGTTCATTTCAAATACACTCATGTATCAACTCAGCTCTCACTTTTTTCGAGAGTTGTATTTTTTTCGCGATTTTTTTCTCTTCCTCTCTCCTCCTTCCTTATCACCCTCAAATTCCTCGAAAATATTTTCCCATCCACCTGCACCTTCATTCCAATCTACGTAATTCGCACCCTTCAAAGCCATAATTATACTCTGCTATCAATTAATCCATCTTATACGTTCAAATAACACTGGCACGTACGCAGGGGCTCCGAAAAAAAACCACTCGTCCAACCCATGCACCCTTCAAACCCTCGCTTCTTTTCGTCTAATAAACGAGGTACCTATCCATGCTCTTGATACAAAATCATAGGGTAAAAAAAAAGTAAACGCCCTCAATTATCCCTACGATACGACTACTGGTTGGTAATATTTCCGCTCGCACGGGTACAATATTCGATTGCTACGAGTAGGATATTTTCCAACCAGATGAATATTGACTTTATGATAGAATACGATGAAATTCGATCAGGCGCCGATATTATAGTATACGTACTGCACGCGATTATTTTACCAGACTGGAACGGTTTAAGACCGCGTTATATGCTAATTTAGACCGAAACCTCTATATCGCATTTCAACCTTTGTAAACTGATCGGTTTCTTTTAATTTTTTTTTCATATTTTTTTGGACGAAAAAACATCGGAGAAACATTGTAGAAAAATTTCACCCAACGAACGTGTAGGTATAAACATGTGACAAGATATAATTAGATTTGTATTCGTATTATACATGCGGTTAGGAGAGAAAAAATAAACACGTCCGAGATCGGTAACGAGTTCGAATTAATTATGAAGAAAATACTCGTTTTTTTTCCTACTTCTTCCGAGCTTTTTCTATGTGTGTGCGATGGGCATGGCGTAGTAAATACGCCATCGAAAAGATCTTAACAATTTGTAATTTGTATACAAAATAGTTTCAAATTACCTGGCTATTAAATAATGTGATGGTAGGAATGGTATACGAGGAATTCTGTTCGGGTAATAAAAACATCATTTTCCACGCCGTACTCTGAAATTATCTAATTTTAAACGGCAATAATTAGTAAAAAATGGCCAGATAGGTGTTTTCGACGTGTCTACGTGTGCGTACGTGAACACACAATACACCGCGGATAGAAAAAGAGAGAAAACATTAAGTGTCGGCGATAAATCAGCGAACGTGGTAACACTGAATAACGCTTATTAGTCGGACATTTGATAGTGTTGGCAGCAATCAGAGTACGGACAAAAGTCGAATCGAATTTTATCCAGGGGTATCGCAATTGTCAAAGTAATCCTTGGTCAAATATCTCGCAAGATCGAAGGATCTAACCAGCTGTACGAAAGAATTCCCTCGTCGAATTTATATTTAATTACTTCGATTTTTTTTTATCAATTTAGCACCTGATAATTAATCTGGCTTAAACAATAGCTCGGCTAGAAGACGAGGGAGGGTAAAGGACACCTGTGGAAGCGCATCGGCGAACAGGTGATGATATTTGGTAATCCCTGGTCTTACTAGTGTGTTATTCTGATTAATACATCATTTGTTAATGGTATCCCGCAGTTGTCCAGCGAGCATAACATTAACAAGAGCCTTCGTGAAGACGTTAATCAACGACCCCCTGAGGAGAGCCCAGGTATACACTGCCAAACTATCTCTTCCCTCTTTGACTTTTACTGGTTGGATTTTTATTAGCATTCCATACCGAAATATATGTATAGTTTTTTTTTTTCTTATTTTCTTTTCTTCTTTTTTTTTTCTTTTGAACATAAGAAAATAGTAATATTAATCCTTCGTGGTGAGTTTTGTATATAAAGGTACACACGTTTATATGTATTAGAGCCAGAGGTGCGATATTTGAGCGAGATTTTAATCGTCCGCACTGACATATATTTAGTTTTGTGTCCGAAGTTTTGATGTTTTTATTCATGTAATGGCGGTTTGAAAAATTAAAACTTGGAAGAATATATATACGAGGAAATATTTTAATATTTGCCTCCCTCCTGTACCCGCTTACTCGATAAATACCATCCCCCTTGGCCTCTCTTACCTCGCTCGATCGGCACACTACAGGTATACCCATCTCTTACAGTCTGTAGTCTGCGCCAGTACCTAGGTGTATATCTGGTAATTTACAGTTGGCGAGTTTTTAAATTGATATATGAGTTTGGGAGTGTTTTTTATAGGCGAATGTTTTTAATGAGATTTGTATATATGTTTAAAAGCGTGTTTTGTGTATGCGAATATACGAGTATTAGATACGTAGAGTCGATTTATGACGCGAATACGACTGCGCTGCAGAGCCAGTGGTATAAGTATTAAGAGCCTATATTATATGCGCGATTTCATTATATAGAATTAATGCTCGACTCATGCTTTAAAGACCGCTCGTACCTACTTCGAAATCGATATAATATAACTTGGCATCCGAACAAATTGTATTAATTGTCCGTGTACCTCTACCTTAGCTTATACCTTACCCAGTCGTGCAGATTGATTAACTGGTGGAAATGTCGACGAGGCGAACATTGTATGTTTTATTGGCGTATCACGCGTTGGAGCCCGCGAGATGAATGATCATGCGAAGTGAACCGGCGAAGGCAGTGGTGATTTGTGATCGTGTAGAGTGATACGACGAGAAATCTGGAGGAGATTTTATGACCTGGAGAGGATTGAATTTTTTGGTTTGGGTGATTCGTTTTAAAGGGATGGGAGGAGGGATTTACCGATGATTCAAATTCAAATGTAGATATACACACAATTTTTGAAAAAAAATTCCATCAAGTTTAGGTATGCCTACTTGAATTATAGATTTTTACGTTACGAGACCATCAGGACTGAATTTTCACTCATTGGGGCTTTTTATTGTTTCAAGTAGACTAAAATTTTTCCATAATTTTGAAATTTCCAATTTTTTGAATTAAAAAAAAAATTCATATTGAGGAAAGTTTTATTTGGATAAAGGTAGGCAATTTTTTTAAAAATATTTTTATGCCTGAATGATTTTTTTATTCAAAATTTTCAATTTTGAGTTTCGATTACCAAAAAAAAATTGTTAAAATTTGAAAATCTTATAAAAATTGTTAAAATTGTCATAAAAAACGGTAGAAATGTTGTATCATTATAGTGAAAAAACCCGAATTATAGACAAAATGATTAGAAATCGTTGAAATCTGCTTTAAATTCATTGAAAATTTTTAAAATAGCCAAAAAATCAATAAAATCGTTGAAAATATCGTTAAAATGGTTGAAATTTCTCTAATTTTAATAAAAATTAGTGAAAACTTAATTTCAAGAGTTTAAAAAATCATGCGAAGAATCGAAAATCTCGTAAAAAAAATAACGCAAAATTGTCAAAAATTACGAAAATTTTGGAAAATGTTGCGAAAATTCAAGCGGTTTTTACAATTTTTTCGAGGGATTTCATGAATTTTTGACCGTTTTTACAATAGTTTTACTACTTTTTGTAAAAATTTCGACAATTGTAACGCCGCTTTCCACTACTTTCATGACTTTTTAATCATTTTTCTCGAATTTTAAACGATTTTCATGAAAGTGTTATCATTTTTCAAGAAATTTTCAACAGTTTTCATGATTTCCGTGCCGTTTTTGCAATATTTTTATCAACTTTTGTCAACATTTTAATAATTTTAACAATATTTTGACGATTTCTATGGTTTTTCGATGATTTTTTTTTAATTTTAATCGATTTTTGTCAACTTTTTACTAATTTTTACGAGATTTTCGACAGTTTCAGCGAATTTGTGGCCATTTCTAATGTGTTTTTGAATTTTTACCAACTTTCATGACAATTTCAAGAATTTCCATGATTTTTTTTTTCAAATTTTAAATGATTTTGATTAATATTTACAAAAAAATTCTGTTAAAAAATTTACGATTTTTTCGACGATATTCATCATTTTTGCACTGCTTTTACAAATTTTTTACTGGTTTTTGTCGACATTTTGGCAATTTTTAATGACATTTTCGAATACTTTCATGATTTTTGTACCGTTTTTACATCATCTTTAGCGATTTTTTTCAAAATATTGACAATTTTAACAACATTTTCATTTTTGACCATTTTCATGATTTTTTGATGGCTTTTTAATAACTTTTAAAAATTTTTGCAATATTTTGGACAGTTTTCATGATTTTGTGGCCATTTATAGAGCGTTTTTATCGATTATTATGACAATTTCAAAAATTTTTATGAAATTTTCTAGGATTTTCAAATTTTTTCCAACATTTTGACAATTTTAACAATATTTTTGAGGGTTTCTATGATTTTGAATCGTAAAAACGGCCACAGGATCATGAAAACAATAAAAAATTTTTTCCTTAATTTTCAGAAAATTTCGTTTAAAAAACTTGAGCTTTCATAGGTGGCTCATATTCAAATACTTAATTAATTTCCGAAGCTACTCATATTCAAAACTATCATCTTTAATTTTCTAAGTTTTCCCATAAGTTATTCCATGTCGGTCAAATTGACACATAATTCGTATGAGCGAACCTAAACTAAGGAGTCCACTGTTAAATGGGCTCAACACGAGATTTTTCGCCTTCGCTGAACTCCTCATCACATGTACTCTCTTCCTTCGTTCGAAAGACTCGAATTTTTCGAAAACCACATAAATCTGTGGACCATCATACAAATTTGTAACAGATGTCACCCGAACATCTCGATGTATTCCTTGAGTCCAAATATCCCTAACTGACCGTACACTCTAATCTGACTTTACTAATTTATATCAAAGTTCTGCTTCAAATTATAAAGTGGTAACTTACCAACATACTCGTAATTTCATCTATTCTTGAATACGAATATTCATAAAAGATGAAAATTCAACACTCACCTGAAACAATAAAACAAAATAAGCACGGATTAGTCTATTATTATAATTAATAAAAATGAATAAAATTATCATAAATCATGAAAATCGTTGAAAATCTTATGAGAATTATTGAAATTGTCATAAAAATCGGTAAAAATATCGTAGAAAAAACGAAAAATAAATGGCAAACAATTGTTAAAATTGTCAAAATTTTCACAAAAATTGGCGAAAACATCGTAAAACTATCGAAAAATTATTAATGTCGTCGAAAATGTCGTTAAGATTGTTGAAATTTCCCTAAAAACCGTCGAAAATATTGTAAAAAATGACAAAATATTACGAAAACCGTCCAAAAATCCGTTAAAATGTCTTTGGCTTTCACAAAAATTATTAAAAACTGTGTTAAAAAAGTCAAAAAATCATAAAAAATCAAATAAGTGGTTGAACTGCCATAAAAAACATTGAAATACTCACAAATTTTTATAAAAATCAGTACCTAAAGATAAAGCAAAGATGGTAAAAAATCATGAAAATTTGAAAAAAGAGGAGAAAATTTAAACAGTTTTTACAAGACTTTCGTAGGATTTCATGAATTTTCGACTGTTTTCACGCAAGTTTTATTCATTTTTGTGAAAATTTCGACTATTTTAGCTAATACATTTCCCACTATTTTCAGAAATTGTTGATAACTTTTTTCATATTTCAAGGAATTTTATTTTCAATTTTTACGGAATTTTAAATAGTTTTTATGATATTTTGACTATTTCTACATTTTTATGACTTTTTATGACAATTTCATGAAATTTTCGACAATTTTCACGACTTTTGTACCGTTTTTGCAATATTTTCACTAATTTTTTCCAACATTTCGATAATTTTAAACAATATTTTCCAAGATTTCTGTGGTTTTCCGATGATTTTTTTTTCAAATTTTAAATGATTTTAGAGAAAATAATTACCAACTTTTAGTAGATTTTCAACAGTTTGCATGATTTTTTTGACATTTCTACAATATTTTCACAAATTTGCAGGGATGGAAAACTGAAATTATTTCAGTTTCAATTTCGGTTTTCAATTTTCAGTTTCAAGGATTTCAGTTTCAGTTTTGGATTTTTAGTTGTAGTTTTAGTTTCAGCCTCGAAAAATCATTTCAGTTTCCAGTTCTATCGGTTTCAGTTTTATTTCGCTTTTCACTTTTCCATCCCTGACCAAACGTTACGTTGAAACGAAACAAGAATTAGCATTTAGGATAACAAAAAAAAAAAAACTGAAACTGAAACTGATACCAATGATTTTTTCAGTGTCAATTTCCAATTTCCAGTTTCAGTTTTGGATTTTTTAGTTTTAGTTTCAGTCTCGAAAAATCATTTCAGTTTTCAGTTTTCGGTTTTCTGTTCCAGTTTCTTTTTTCAGTTTTCCATCCCTGCAAATTTGTATGACAATTTCAAGAATTTTTACAAAATTTTCGTGATTTTCATTCGTTTTGTTAAAATTTTGAAAATTTCAACATCATTTTCAACCACTTTCATGATTTTTTTTTTTCACTTTATTTTTCATATTTTAAATGATTTTAGAGGAAATTTCAACCGTTTTTATGAGATTTTCGAGGATTTTCGTGGGTTTTGTACCGTTATTACAATATTTTTACTGATTTCTGTCAACATTTTGGCAAATTGACAATATTTTCGATGATTTCTGTGAATAATTGATCATGTGTTTCAAATTTTAAATGATGTTGATGAAAATATTTCAACACTTTTTACACGAATTTCAGCCACTTTTACCACATTTTCAACAATTTTTATGATTTTTGACCAATTTAACCTTTGGCATAAAAATTCAAAGTTTGATGGAAACTTTTGCGTATCAACTACTGCGAATTCACTGTTAAAAGGCTTCTAACCTAAAACCTTCATCACCATTTTCTCATTTTTCAGTATTTTTCATAACTTTCTCTGGAATTTAATTACACTCAAGTACCTACAAATACTTTTCCATAGAACGATGCCAGGGTAATTTCAAATTCCAAACAAAATTTCGTAGGATGTTCGAATAAATCAACCCGTCTAACTAATGACGAAATGATGGAAAAAAATCCACCTCGTATCACCACCATTCCCAACACTACAAATTTCTCAACGTTCGTGAACCTTTAATATAAGCAAAAATGAGCATATTTACCAAAACAACACCGCAGCATCGTGTTAAATTGCACACAATAAACGATTCCCATAGCTGTTATAATGATTTACACGTCGATCGAGATCATTACCGTACACGGTGTAATACACCTTTACACGTAGGTTCGTATATACGCTAACATATACAAGTATAGTATAATAATTCTATATATATTTAAATAAACTAGTAAATATTTATAATGGTACGTTGATAAATGTAAATTGAACGAATAATAAGTTCTATGGGCGCTGCGCTGAGCGTACATATCATCATCAGCCTTTTAAAGAGCCCGAGAGTCCAGCATCAGGGCATATGAGGGGAGGGGGTATAACGCCTCGGTAATTTGACTCGATATCACATCAAGTTGAAAACAGACAGAGACAGAGAGAAAGAGAAGAAAAAAACCGCTCTATATAAAATTCCTTTTATATGAAGATATCGTGATAGGGGGAGGAGTATGGAGGTAAAGGTTGCTGTGGATGTTTCCCGGAGCTGAAAAAATTGAGTACATATTAGCTCATTAAATGGACTAGCGTACAACGTTTCACCTTTTTTTTTTTCGCTGATGCGTACATAGCCTAGAGAGAGAGAGCTAGTGTTCGTCCAGTATTTCAATAATGTTCGGTACTTAACCTTTAGTCTGACCCGAGCATTGCGTTCCGCTAACAACTCTATTTACCGCAACAATATTAATGATCTGTTTGCCAAGCTATCATAGTCTTGGTAGTATACGTATATATTCGGAATACTATCTTAGCATCTTATTTATATTTGTTTAAGACGTGTACCGTACTATATAGTCGAAGTGACTCATTTCTATACGTATTCGATGTGGCCTGGTCGTTCTTCTTATATCAAAACGTTCATCAATCACTTTCAAGCTCGGTAGATCGGGGCCGGCGGCGGCCTCCGGTTGTAAAATGCGTGTAAATGATACTTCTCGTTTTCGTGTACTGTATATAGCGTACCACTCGACGATCGTTTACTAATTTATACGATGGGTTAATGAATTGGCCAGGTTTGCTTTTCGCGATGTTAGATTAAATTGAGCGTGCTCCGGAGGAAGTGTTTGGATGTGGTATCTACGTATCTACGAGTAAGACTCTTAGCATGTCTGTGGAGTAGTTGTACGAGTGTATGGAGATGTAGCGTTGCTTATAGGTGGTGTTTTGAAAGTCTTATGGGTTCGATTTGAAGGCGGCAAGGTGATGCAGAAATCGATAATTTATTACGAAAAAGCAATTTGTTTCGTTTTTAAATACCCAGAACCGTATCGAATGCGTTTTTTGACGGGGTCAGTTTCAAGGGGAAAATAGCACGCGAAAATTTTTCAAGGCTGGAAACCGATAGATAAACTGATCGAAAATTATTGCTAACACATCACTCATAGTGGTACCTATACGTTCTCCTAAATCGAAAAATTTGATCGTGAAAATGTTTTGAAATGTTGTTCGAAAAATTATGGAATAGAAACGAATTTTATGAAATTACGTAGGTATCTAAAAAATGGTAGAATTTACAAAACCTCCTGAAAAATACTTCTATAAAGCAAAAAATCCCGCCAATCAAAAAAAAAAAAAAAAAGGATACCCATTGAAAAAATCCAATTAAAAAATATTATGATATCACAAAAATCGCCAAGCAGTCATTAA
>FIZU01027904.1:0-20684 GCA_900064475.1 Pseudococcus longispinus
CGAAAGTGGAAACAAAAATGTTTGTAATTGTATTTATTCTTGAAATTTTTATTTGAAAACATAATTGGACAAATTTTTATAGATTGAACCATTTTTGGCTAAAGAACGACATGATATTGTTTATCAAAAACGCAAGGTCGCCAATTTAACAGAAATCCGACAATACCAGGCAACCATGTATTTTTATATAATTTTGAATTACCTATTTTCTCTAATTTTTGGAAGCTAAAGTACACCATTAATTATTCGTAAAATTTCTAGGGGGATACATTGCCTTAGCAGTAAATCAATCATGTTCTTTCACCGTCAGCTCAAGTTCGCCAGAACTATCAGCTGCTATACATTCATCTACACCTTTAATAATGAAGAACTGCCAAATCATAGGATCATATCCTCCAGACAAAAGCTCATACGTGTATCAACAACCCTATCCCGAATATGATTTCATTATTGTTGGGGCCGGATCTGCTGGATGTACCATCGCTAGTCGTTTAAGTGAAATTAGATCCCAGAAAGTTTTACTCATCGAAGCTGGACTTGATCCTCCAATTAATTCGGACATACCTTTTCTATTTCCAACGCTGGTGCAAACTCCTTACGACTGGAACTACACGACAGAGGTATCAGCAGATACTTGCCTGGGTTTAATTAACAATCAATGCACTTTTCCCAGAGGTAAAGTATTGGGTGGGAGTAGTTCAACAAATTTCATACTCGCGATACGCGGGAATCCAAAGGATTACGATAATTGGGCATCAGTGGGTAATACAGGTTGGGGTTATAAGGATGTACTGAAATATTTCAAAAAACTGGAACGTGTACGTGGATCAAGGTACACGAATATATCAGCTCATGGTTATTTAGGTAAAGTTTTCATAGAACAATACACCAATAATACTGTATACAACGTCGTAGACATCAAAAATTACATAGCAGATTATTCGATCTCAGCTGGTTACAAAATAGTTGAAGATTTCGATGCCCATCACCAATCGGGGATAACATTTTTACCTGGTGCACTAAAAAATGACGTCAGATGGAGTGCAGCTAAAGCTTACCTTCAGCCTGCACGAAAAAGGCCCAATTTGGTCGTTATGAAAGATACAATGGTTACTAAAATATTAATAGATGGTCAAAAGCGAGCTTACGGAGTCGAAGTTTATAAAAATGGCCGATATAAGAACATATATTGCAAAAAAGAAGTAATCGTTTCAGCTGGAACAATCAACTCTCCTCAACTTCTGATGCTTTCTGGTATAGGTCCTCGGGATCATTTAAGTGAATTAAACATCCCAATAATTAAAAATGCGTGTGTTGGCTGCAATTTACGAGACCATTTAGCATCCCACAGTCAAATAGCTTTAATAAATATGAAAAACTATAATGAAAATCATGATATTTCTTACTTTCTAAACGAATATTTATCAAACAGAAAAGATATCGGTTTAGCAACTGATGCCATGTTATTCATTAATACAACAGGTTACACTGCTGATTACCCCAATATACAGATTTATCACGGATTTTTTGCTCGAGATTCTTTTTTGGGTGAATTTTTCAGTAAACTTATCACTTATAAAGCCAATATAGGCGAGAAATTGGGAAAATTGAGCAAAAAATATCCTACTTTACAAATATTTCCTGCACTACTGAGACCAAAAAGTCAGGGACGAATTTTGCTGAAAAGCAAAAGCCCATTCGAGCATCCAAAAATCGTATCTGGGTATTTAACACAAAGAGAAGATGTAGATGCCTTAATCGAGGCTTTAAAAATTTTGAAAAAAATATTTTCAAGTAGGTCTTTCAGGGAATATGGGACGATTCAATTTTTACCGGAAGAAGCCTGTTTAAAGCAGGGTCAATTTTCAGATCATTATTACGAATGTCTAATTCGATATTTCGGAACAAGTATCTATCATCCGGTTGGCACATGCAAAATGGGTCCTTCGCAAGATCCATATGCAGTGGTCAGTCCAGAACTGAAGGTGTATGGAATAAAAGGATTAAGAGTAGCTGATGCATCGATAATGCCCCAAGTGCCGAGTGGGAATATAAATATACCAACGATTATGATTGGGGAGAAGGCTTCTGATATGATCAAGAAAGAGTGGCCTCAAAACGTGCAAAGAAAAAAGGAAACGGATGGATAGACTTGTTTGAATAAGTTTTCCACTATTTATTTGGTAGGTATTTGAAATTTTATTTTTACTATTTATCACGATGTATTGAAAAATATAAATATTTTTAGTCGATTTTTCTTATCATTTCAAATATGAATGTTTACAAGCTAAGGCCTTCCTGAAAGCATAATGGGTTCCCAAAGTTGAAAATTTCGAACATTTTGAAACCATTTCTTTGTACTAATTTTGCAGCCAGGCCTAATGAAATCGTAGGTCGATTTCCCCCTCTACCCAGTCTACTTCTTTCCTACTATCATAGACTTTCATTATTTTTTGGGAGAGGGGAAGGGATAGCATTACTTCTATATACAGGGTGTTCCGGTACAAACTAATAATATTTTGCCAACCTGTAAAATTGAAAACATGGAGCCCATATTGAAAATCTTCCGAAAAGAAAAAATTAAAATTTAAGAAAAATATGCCAATTTTAAACTTTTTAATGGTTGTAGCTCCTTCAATTTTGGAGCTATGCAAAACAATAATAGCTCATTTTGTAGTGCTGAAAAAGCGCAACAGAAATGGATTCAACAAAATTTTGCATAACTTAAAAATTGAAGGAGTTATAAGGTGTAAAAATTTTCAAGTCATTGTAGTTCCTGCAATTTTAGAGTTAGGCAAAACATGAAAGAGAATTTCAAAAAAAAAGGGCCTATCTACATTATTAGAGGTTACGACGTTTTGAAACAACTTTCACGGCTAGCGCTCAACTTTGTTCCTTCAAATCTAGGGGTCGGCAAACATACATACACTCACGTAGTTTGGGTAGCTACATCTCTGGTTTGAAGGCGGTGCACTCCTAATGGAACACCCTGCACAGGGTGTTCCGAAGTCGTCTGTCATACGTGATATTTGGATACAACAGGGTACCACTAAAAAAATCTTAGATGAACAGCCTATCTGGAATATTTCGAGTGGAAAATTTCTTTTCGAAAAAAATCAAGCCAAACTCAATTCTCAATCAATGGAATGGGTCGTACTTTCAAAAATTCAACAAATTTTTATATTATGATTTTTTGCCCAACTTCAAAATTGAAAGGGTCTATAAAAAATAATTTGGAATGAATAAATTCTAAAAAAAAGAAATAATTCACTTGAATGAATAGTACTTTGAAAACTGAACAATTTCTGTCATGTTCATTTTTTTCCTAAAATCAAAATCAAAATCAAAGGGGCTTCAACACTTGAAGTAAATTGAAAAATTCAAAATTTTTACAAATTTTTCTACTTTCAATGTTACTTAGCCTCTCCAATTTTGATTTTAGGCCAAAAAAATTAGTACAACAAAAATTGTTCAGTTTTCAACGTACTATTAATTCCGGCCATTGAATTTTTTTATTTTAAATTATTTTTATAGCTACTTCAATTTTGAAGTTAGGCAAAAAATCATGATACGAAAATTTGTTAAATTTCTTAAGTAAACCCATTCTCACGTACGAAAATTGGTTTTGATAAGATTTTTTCCGAAAAGAAATTTGCTCTTTAAATATTCGAGATGGGCAACATGTTTACCTAAAGTTTTGTTTTAGACAAGCGTCTATTCAGAGCACCGAGAGTGACGTCATGATACGAATTTATGTATTTAGTGCGTTGATTTTTGCCAAGTCCAAATAAACAGATTGAATTCATTTTCAAATTTTTTTCAGTCTTAAATTTTTTAAAGTATTTAAAAAAAATTTCACAAAATTTTCTGTGATATAGCAATTTTTGTCAAAACTTTATGAATAAATAAATATGTATTTTAATTATTATTTATTTCTCTATTTTTTTACACTTAATTGTTTTTATTGTACACATTGAATCCATATCAAGTTTTTAGTATTTTAAAAATCATCGAGTATGTACCATTGAAAAATCTCAAGAAATTTTTTTTTCCAAGTTGAAAGTTCAAATTCATGTATCAGAAAAATTTATCATACACAATTTTTTGGAAAAATTGCAATGAATTATTGGTAAAAGAAAATTTTTGAAAATATTTCGAACATCACTTGAAGAAAATTAAGGGGGAAAAATTGAAAAATGAAAAAAATTACGAACATTAGTTCAATCTGTTTTGGACTTAGTAAAAATCAACGCACTAAACACAAAAACTGGTATTATGACGTCACTCTAGGTGCTCTTGACAGACGCTTGTGTTTTAAGTATGATACCTTGTTGTATCCAGTGTACTGATATCTTTTCTAAAATCAATACTTTTTCACCACTGCTAAAAACAAATGAAACCAGATCGAATCAAGAGCAAAAAAGTTTTCAATTTATTTTTCTGATGAAATTTTAATAAAATTCAGTACGCTTTCACCCAGTTTCACAACCTGTTGATCTGTTAGACATCATTAATCCTTTGGTGTCCCTGAGAAAACTGCTGGATATTTCAAAAAAATTGACCTCGAAGAAAATTTACAAATTTAAATTTTCCAAAGTGGAAAATGTTACTGTGGAGGGGGGATTCCAACTTACAGATAACATTGTGTCAAACCGTAAAACCTGAAAATATATCTCAAAAATAATTAAACAACTTTTTCAACATTTTTTTTTAATTTTCAAGAAAATTATTAAAAAGGTTTTCCTATATTTAGGGAAATATAGCCATCCTAGAATGAATATTTTCAACTATTAAAAAAGTGCAAGAAAATGTGAGACGATCCGTTAGAGGAAATTGTTCTGAAAATATTACTCATTTTCCAATTTGAGTTTCAAAATCATATTAGGTTCCGAAGTCCATTATCAAAAATTTGAAAAAATTGTAATGTTCAGGATATTTTCACTTTGTTGGAAAGTTGTACTTTCAAATTAGAAGAAACCGCAAAAAAGTTTCAATTTTTTTAAATTTCATTTTCGGAAATGCCACAACAAATTTTCTAATAAAATACGTATGTCATACCTAATTCTATATCCATACTATTTTATTTAGGCAAATCGAAATGGTTATTTCAAAACTTTGAAATTTTAATACTTTTTCCAATAGTTCAGATTTTAATTGGGATAAAGATTCGAAAACTTCTGGATTTTTCACATTTTTTACTTCGGAAACAGAAGTTAGGTCAGTTAGAGAAACCTTGAAACCCAAATTCCGAAACGAATTATATTTTCAGTACAATTTCTTCGAACGGATCGTCTCACATTTCCTTGCACTTTTTCAATAGAAAATATTCATTCTAGGATGACCTAAATATAGGGAAAACTTTTTAATAATTTTCTCGGAAATTTTTTTTGAAAAATTTATTTACTTATTTTTGAGGCATATTTTCAGGTTTTTACAGTCTGAAACCATGCCATCTGGTTTTCCACTTCGGAAAATTTCAGTTAGTAAATTTTCCAAATTTCGAAATGAATTTTTCTTCGAGGTCAATTTTTTATAAGATTTCTGAAAGGGACATTTAACGAACTGAAAATATTGGAATTCCATCCAGTAATTTTTTCAGAGGCACCAAAGGGTTAATACAAGTTTTGAAAAAGTTCATGAGAAAAGAAGACCTCAACAAAAAATTGGCCATCTCTACCTCAAAATTTTTAAATGAGAAATGTAAATAAAACAGCGATGCCAAAGTTTTGAAAAATTAAATCTAACTAACCAGTTCGTTTCCAAGATGCCAAAAAAATCCCATTCGAACTGTTAAATGCCTCCAAAATGAGAATAAAAACGCGATGACAAAAGGCTACAAAACCATACAAAACTTGTTGCAAAGCTCACTTCGAGCGTGAAAAAAATTCAAAATCTGACCGAGGAGGCAGGTACTAATTTGAATTTGAATACAAAGTTCAATGCGGTATCTCAATCCGCACTACCAGAATGAAGCACGGAATCGAAACACTGCGTTATATTTGCTCGTCCGGCCTGAACAACGCAGCAAAATCATGGCGCGTTTCATCAATTTAACCCTTAGAAATCCATTTTTGCAACATTCGTGCACCGGGTAAAACTAACATTACAGCGGGTAGATACATTTAGAAATTAAATATTTTTCTCATTCTTCGAAATGGTCCGACATACGATGAAGCAGCATTTCCAGCATGGAAAATCGGCTGAAAAAAAACCATCAGGAGCCGATTTACGCAGCCTTAGCGAGGGTAAAGAAAGCGAAAAAATCACATTCGCTCGTCCACCGACCGAGCCAAAAGCGGATATTATATTCAAGCATCGTCGGCAGCTAACAATGTTTGGTGGAAACAGTCGATAATGAAGAGAAGCGCACACAGAAAAGCAGTACGAAAACGCTCTACGTAGCACGTTAAAAAGAGACCGAAATAGAACCAAGTCGAAAACGTTGCATTAGGGCGGTAGGGAAAAGGAAAATACACCGCTGACGTCACGGATAACCAACTTTTTATACCAGCCTTTGAAATTACCCTTTTCATTCTGCTTTCCTCGTCCTCTTTCGTAGGTCTACGTACATAAAACTGATGCGTTAACCTGCCATAAAGAAAATTTTCCGGCATTTTTGCCGCGTATTCGTGCGTATTACGTGAGAACGTTTAACTCAGTCCGCATTCTACGATAATTTCGTACAGTTATTAAAAAAAAAGAGAAAAAAACCCACTGAAAAAAGAAATAGTACTCTGGCGTAGATCGATTTACGAGTCATACTCGTTCGTACGAAAAACTGTCTCGAAAACTAATGCTCAAGTCTATTCACGTGTTTCAGCAGTCGAATCCGACAACTCGATGAAGTAATCCGAAGCTTTTGCGAATAAAAAGCATCTATAAAGCATGAAAATTGCATATGACCGATGGGTTTTCTTGACGTGAAGACATTCGATTCGACGAACGATAAAAATAGGCAAAAAATTAACGTCGATTGCGATTTTTATGAAATTTTAATGGATCTAAAATTGTACGAAGAACAGTCGACGAATTCCGCTGGCTAAATCGATCCACGAGTTAATGGCGAGGAAACGTTGCTATTTTCTTATAGCGAGTGTGAAACATTTGAAAATTATCGTTTCTAGCACTTGATGCCGTAATATGTTCGCATCAAAACCCAACGACTATTTTCTAAAAACTTTCGCCAGCTGTAGAAAAATTTTCATGAAAAAGTTCTCGCTAAGGTGGTTTTGGTTCGTTATGAAACTACCCCCTTTCTACGTTGGTGATATTGATTGGGAAAATTTTCTCCAAATTGAAAACAAGGCGAAAAATTATTTTCGTACGTTCAATCGCATGATTTCAAGTAGTAATGTTGAATAAATTGCATAACCAGCTGAGCTTGATTTGTTAGGGGACTGGTTAGGCAATTTTTCGACATTTTAGTTGCTTTATCGAATAATTTGATTTATATTGCATACAAAAAGGTAAAACAGCGAATAATAAATTAATCGAATATGAAAAAAAGTTGGAAAAAAATACAGATTGCAATGTGAATTTTCCATCATGAATAAAAAAAAAAAATCGCAAGATTAACTTCTCAACACATCGTTTTTCTGTCAAACTTCATCGCATTCGTACATTATTACATAGATATCACTAAATGAACGATGAAAACGTATATATAATCTCATAATTGCTATTTTTTTGCCAAAATCTTTTCAAGCATTGCGATAAAACCGGATGCAAATTCTTCGCAGCATTGGCTATAAAATAATGTAAGACAGATAGTTGAAATACGAGCAAAACGTTCATGTATAAGAATTTTTAGAAAACGACCCATTTCACAAAAAGGGTAAAACCTCCTACGCATTGAAAATATTAATATCACTCGACAGACTTTTTAAGAATGGATGGTAACCTTCAATATTTTTGTCCTTATAATTTTGACGCCATATTTCAATATAGCCATTAACTCAAATATAAATTTCGACGTGAAAGTATTTTGCTATATAGAGTAAAAAAATATTTGAAGATTTATTTTTAAAAGTTGGGTTTATATTCAAACTTCAAGGACATTTCTACTCGGGGTTTGGTAAATTTTTCGCAAGCGTGATAAAATTTCGATTTCCACTTCATACACTTAACTATAAATGACGTGAAAATCTTATCATTTCTATGAAATTGTTGATCTCAGCGAGAAAATCCGAGTTGATATCGTTCTTTGGTTTATTTTTCGAAAAATTATTTCGACTAAATCACATATTTGTAAGTTGATTCGATAAAAATATTCGAAGAATAAATTCGCAAAAGCAGCAGTAAAATGTACTCGTATGGTATACCTTTTGGCTTTTGCTCTTTAGGGAGTACGTTATCTGAAATTTAATAATTTTAACCCAGAATTTGGAATTCAAATTCCGAATAATCTATTAAAATTGTAGTTATCGTTTGAAATGAAAATCATCGCATCGAAAGATAACATTTTTCCATGAATTCAACCGATGACACAGACACTTCAACTGTATGTACTACTTGAAATACTACACCACGTACAGATCAGTATAGTAAAATTAGCCAAGATGAATCCCTCGAGTACCCATACAATCAATATTTGCAAAAATTGGCTTCGGAAGATGTAAAATAATTGGGAAAACTATCCCAAAACACGATCGGCAAAAGTAAATTTGCATTTGATAAAAACACCAATCATGGCCTACTTATGATGTGCAAAGCGACCGATATTGATTGGAAATGAGAATTAAAGTTAGATATATATTAAAAAGTAATTATACGAGTAGAACACTTACGGGTTTTGAATTAAAATACGATTTTACTGCAGTCGTTGAGAAGTGCAACATAAGTTATCAAATTCACAACATTATCAACACAAACATTTTTTGAAGGGAATTACGCACGAATTGAACACACACAACGATTACACAAATTTAAAATAACACTAAGAAAATAATCACATGGAAAAACAACAATTAATTACTACAAACAAATAAATAAATAAATAAATACAAACTTTAAAATTCAAAAAAAATTACGAAACTTCATTTATAATTATAACTTCCACTATGTATGGAAAAACACCTATTTTCTTCTTGTCATTAAGTATAGGCACAAATAAAAAGTAAAATTATTTTGCAGAACGGTCACTGTGAAAGTTTGAATATGGAAGTTTGTTTTTATTTAGTACCTGTAGATGGCGCGGTTGAAAGATTTTTTACGATAATTACCACTTTAGGATTTACTGAAATTACCGAAATATACCAAAATAAACGATTTACCGGTAAAATGTGCAAAAGTTGCCAAATTTCTTGCAACTCTTGCAACAGCGCTTTTCTTATCTCGTTTTTAAACGAAGCTCTAAATCACATCTCTCTTTATTTATTTTTCGTCATATTGCTCATTTCTCATTTTCGTGATGATTCCAGATCGAGTGTCGACGAAGAGATGGTTTAGAATTAGAACACAAAAAAGGTCGAAAAAGTTGACCTGAAACCTGAAAGCTTGGAAATTTTTTTTAAAGCTTGGATAAATTGTACAAGTACTTGTGTATATCGCTGTATCCATATACATATATGAAAAGCGGGGTTTCGAAAATAACTCGAAAACTATCGGTCGTATCGAAAATTTGATGATTACATGCTGGAAAGAAAATTTTCTGCTCCACAATTTTAATTCTCATAAATTTTCCTGGCTAACGCTTCAATCGCGAGAAAAAAGTAAAAATGTGAAAATCCGCCAATTCCAAAAAATGGTTTTCTGAAAATAACTCGAAAACTATTGATCGTATCGAAAATTTTATGGCATAAATATTGAAGGAAATTTTCTCGACTAGAATTTTGGTTATTACAAATTTTTCTGGTCAACACTTCGATCGCGTGAAAAATGGAAGAATAAAAAATTCACCAATTCGCGAAAACGGTTTTCCAAAAATAACTCGAAAACTATTGATCGTGTCGAAAATTTGATGGTACATGTTTGAAAGGAAATTTTCTCCTCTACAATTTTGGTCATTACAAATTTTCTTGGGCAGGTCTTCGTTCGTGTGAAAACCCGGCAAAATTATGAAGTTGATGACGGAAATGAGAAATGAGCAAGATGGTGAAAAAAATAGGGATGCGATTTAGAGCTTCGTAATTTTACACAAATTTTTTATCAAAAATTTTTGTTACGCATTTTTTCAATTTTTTTAGTGAAGAATTTAGTTGTAGATTTCATTTTTAAAATTTCTCTTATGTTATAACAAGATTAAAGTATGGCAACTTCACGTCTTGAAAAACTTGGAACAATTTTTACCAGGTAATTCGTCTCTAAAATTTTTACTTAGCTCTACTTGGTGCATGTATTAGACCGGTTTTCTTCATGCCATTATCTTTGAAATCTCTCATCTTCTTTCTAATTTAAAGGGTTACATCTCTGATGAAATGTGGAGCAATGAGTATCAAAGATAAACCACTATGGTACGAAGTTTACCAAGTTTTTCCTCCGATTGATGAACCATCATACTCGCGACGAGTCACTATCAAAGAAGTTAAACCAATTTTTTATCCCGAAGATCGAATCCGAGCGTAAGTTGAACTCAGTATTATCGATATTATTTCTTTTACACCATAATTACTCAATTACTTGCATTTTTCATGGGCAGTAAATTTCATCAAGGCAATTATGTACGATCTCTGAAGACAGAAAGCTTAGAAGGAGGAGTAACGACAAGCGATATTACTCAAAAAGTGATCTCATTAACCGCCGAAATCATGCAAGAAGAACCTAATTTAAAAGAAGATGATGCAATTCAAAAAGCTATCGAAAAATTTATCGCAGAGAATGCGTCTAGGCAAGAAAAACAAAAATCCATGTTTAAACCAGTGCAACGTAAAACTGATACTGTACTTACTTCTATTGACATGGTAAATTTACCTCAACACGTAGACTCTAGTACACTTAAGAATATTGCTCAAAAAGACGTCGATGTTACTTCTATTCTTATTGACCAAGAAGAGAGAGAGATTTCTACGTTGAAGAGAAATACAATTTTGGAAGATTTTCAAAACGCCTCAAAAAAAGCGGCCGATGAAAAGATTAATAAAGATGATAGTTCCAAAGAAAAGTGATTTTTTTGTTGTATGCATTGTATAGTTACTTAGTCGATTAAAACCATTTCGTATTTGTTTCTATTTGTAGTATTTTGATCGAAAATTAAATAACTAAAATTTAACACGTGATAAGTTTATTTTTTTTATTTTATTTTTTTTTACATGCAATGAAAACAAAAATAAAGATAAAAATAATTGAATAGTTTAGGAAACATAAATATCGAGTAGGTACTAGCCGAGCAAAATTAAATTAACGCGTGCAACTTTAATTTAATTTTTAATACTTATTTCTAACTTGCACCGATATTGGAATAAATACTAACAATCAAGGTTATACAAAAATTTAAACATATTATCGATATGAAATGCATAAAAAATTTCACAAGAAACAGATATACGACCGGTCCATTGTGTTCTTTTATTAATTAACGTCATCATTTTAAACTGTCTTATTTTTTGAAATTTTCATTTGTTTTAATTTTTTCCTGGTGTAAAAACTCTGTAAATTTGTTAAGCATTCTAAATAAAATATCTTAAAAACATATCTATCCTTTCTTTCTGATGTCTAACGGAAATAAAATATTCTTTTTTCGATAATTTTGTGAAAATTTACTGTAAAATTATTCCCTTTGAGGTAATTTGAAAACTAAATTTTTATGTTAAACCGACTCTGATTAATAAAAATATTCAGATAGTTTTACTAAAAAAAATGTTCAGCTATCTGAACTATAACATAAGCTCTGCTTTAATAAATAATCCGATCAAAAAACAATTGGGTACATTTTCTAATAAATTAATTTTATAAAAAAAATAATAAGTTAAATAAGAAATAAATAAGTATAAAAAATAAATTAATTAAATACAAAAAAGATAATTTATTCTCACATTCAATAAATAGCATTTAAGATTTTTTTACCAAGAATCATTATGGGGGCTAGACGTGGATGAACTCTTTCGCTCTGCTCCAGGAGCTGCACTTCCTCTGAATACATTTAAATTTTCTCTTTTTTTAAGTTCTGAAATTTATAAAGCATAATTATAATGCATAATGTTTACAAAATTGTTGAATATTATATTAGAAAATTTTACCAACCAGAAATATAGAGCATCATCTTTTTTCGTGCTCCAAGAGCAGTAACTCCTATTTCACGAAGATCAGCCTCTGTCAATGTTTGAAAGGTGCTAAGATCTATTTCATGTGATTTAAACAATTCTGGAAAAAATAACGAGTTTATAGTAATCCGCTGATACATTTATAACAATTAAAAAATACTAACGAATATATTTTTGTAAGCCAAGAGATGCCAATTGAGTTGGGAGATCATAGTAATTCGAAGATGTAACAACATTGAATGTTGTACTGGCTGCTGCGTCGAGATAATTACTGGCAGAGAAATTGTGACTATTGTTTTCCAAGCAATCGTTGAATAAACTTTTAGAGTTACTATGTATTTCTTCTTCGGTATTCTATAATAAAAAAAAAAAAATTAAAACGAAAAATTGGTATATTAAACATTGCAATGATAATTCAAATGCTCAAAGCTTACCGTTACTTCATCTTTCTTTTGGTTTTGGTTTTGTAGCACTGATGAAGGACTAGATTGACTGAAACCATATCCAGACCATGTGTGGGTAGGTACTCGTACTTGGGTTCGACTGGGCATTCCTTGCATAGCTTCAAATAAATACATGAATTATGGCATAGGTAGTGAAATATTTCATTAAAGGAATGTAGGTACACGTAATATTATATTGGATGAGTTATTATCAAGGTACCTTGGGCAGCTTTAATTCTTAGATTTTGTAAATCTGGCAAACCAATATTTCCGATACTTCTCTCAAATCCTGGAGCTTTTCTATCATCGGTTATATCTACAAAATACCAAATTAAATTACAAAAATTACTACTAATGTTATCTTGAAAATAATATTTTTTCAATATTTCCTATAATAACCTATTTTATTTTCAATCAAACTCTGTGATGGCGATGTAGTTCGTGGACTAGCAGCTGGACTCGACAAAGAACTGGTGTTACTGCTCAATGATGATTCTGCCAAAAATACGAAAATTAGTATCAATAATCAATTATCTAATCTATTAATTATTTGGCGGTAACTTACGTAAACTATCTCTAACATCAGGCAACGAAAATGAATAAGGAAGTCGCATCGAAGAAAGTACATCACATGATGCTGTATTATTTTGAGGAACTTTGATAACTGTACCCGTATCCGGAAGTGAACCGAAACTTGTGTCAGGGGTTGTATTTGTATCTCTTCTAGGACGTGGACTGTTTGTTGGTGTTTGAAATGATGTTCCAAGCACGGTGATGGGTGTGGGTGAAAAAAATGAAGGAATGATTTGTTGTAGAGGGAATCCCATTCTTTTATTTCCAATCGGCATGGTAGGTAGGTTATGGTAATGGTTACCTGCAACTGATAACAGAAATATAAATAGGCGAATAATTACTCCTCGAATGATTTTATTAGAAACATGCAGATTTGTAAAATGTGAACCAAAGTGAAAAGTAATCCATTAGGTAATAAATTAATAATTACTTGAGAAGTTGATGCAATGTGGTAAAAGAGAAAATAATTTCTTCCGAAGTTGGGATGCATACTTTTCAAAGAATAACAAACGAGAAATTTTGATACTTATTTTCAATTTTAAAATTTCGAGTTATAGCAGTTTTCTCATTTATAATTTAAAAGAAATAATGAAAAACTTCATTCTGATTATCCAATTGCACTGGATTTCGATTTGAATTTAATTTCATAATTTGAATTTGACAATTTAAAAAATAATAAATTCACTAAAAATCAATTAATAGATTTTTGGTAAAAACAATTATGAATCGACAATTGTTTGAGAATACCAATTACCGATCATTGGCTAATTTATAAAAATTCAAAATAATTCGATAACGTCTTTTGATGACGTCACATGACGTACAAAAACATTATTGAGACGAAGGAGAAGTCGTGTAATTTGACATGCCCAACATTTGCGTTCGACACTTTTACGTTGCGTTTTTTTTGTTGTGTATTTTTGCAAGTTCATATTTTTTCCTTTTTCACGTGCATAAGTTGACGAGATCCAGATTTAGATCACTTGAGAGATTTTTTTAGATTCCAATGTTGGTAAAACCAGAATATTCCAGTTTCGGTTTTCGGTTTTTACATTTCAGTTTTCAGTTTTTGAAATTAGTTTTCAACTATTTTTAATGCAGGTTAATCACATTTTTTTCAGAAAACATTCTAAGCAGAATAAGTTTAAAAAATTTTTTTTTGAAAATTTCAATTGAATTTTCAATTTTTTGTAACATTGTGTTTGACAGCTGGCATTTAGGATGAAAGTTTTGGATTTTAGACTGTTTATCACGTTGAAAAAAGAGGTAAAAAAATTAAAAACTGAAAATGAAATTGTTTCAGTTTTCGGTTTTTACGTTTCAGTTTCGGTTTCAGTTTGAGTTTCGGTTTTGCCAACACTGTTAGATTCCCAACACAAAAGATCTGATTCTGATCTACAGATCCAAAGATCACTCCTCAGTTAAATTTTGAGGATCTTGAATTAAATTTTTGTAACAGGGCTGTGAAAAGGGAAACGTAACGAGAACGGTATTTTTGACTTGGAAACAGAAACGGAAACGGAAACGCAACATTAGTGCAAGTGGAAGCTGTTTCCAGAACAGAAACCGAGGAAACGGAAACGGAATGGAAACCTAAAAGTCGAACAGTACCTAACGTTTCTTATTTTAAAAAAATTGAAAGGTGTTTTCTGTCTCAATTTTCTGTTATGGCACTATGGCCGTATGGATTATTTTTTTAAATTGAAATATTCGCCAGGTTCAAGATATACACGTAGTATTATTGAGTAGTAGTACAAATTTTAGCATTAAGCGAATTTCAGTAAATGGGGACGAAAAAAGGAACGGAAACAGAATTTTTGAAGGGAGAAACGGAAACGGAAGTATTGAATTTTGGGAAACGGAAACCAAATCAGAACGAAATGAACAGTTTGGAAACGGAAATGGAAACCCCGAAAAATGATAACGTTATCACAGTCTTGCTTTGTAATTTGTAGTGATCTGATCTAGGATCTTTATAAAGATCATAGATCAATCGAATTTCAAGAGTCTTTGAAAGAAACTGATATTTTTTTGGATCTTCATCTTTTTTTGGATCTATGCCTTTTTTTTGAAATTGATTACTTGAGAAGATCTAGATATTGGAATCCAAAATCTAGATCTTCTCAATTATTCAATTTCAAAAAAAGATCCATTTCTAACTTTCTTTCAACTGAAGATCCATATTTTGAGGATTTTAGAATTTAGATCAAAGATTCTTGAAATTTGATTGATCTATGATCTTTATAAAAATCATAGATCAGATCATTACAAATTACAAAGATTGAAGATCCCCAAAATTTGACTGAGGAGTGATCTTTGGATCTGTAGATCAAATCTTTTGTGTTGGATCAAATCTGAATCCGAAAAAAATCTCTCAAGTGATTTGGATCTGGATCTTAGCCTTACGCACGTAAAAAGGAAAAAATATGAACTTGCAAAAATACACAACAAAAAAAACGCAACGCAAAAGTGTCGAACACAAATGTCGGATGTGTCAAATTACACGCAGGTCCTATTACGACATTGAGCTTTTAATTGAAAACTGATAACAAAAAGGTGCGATTTGTATCTTAATTTTTGCTTTTGTTGCTCGTGAAATTACTGTTTTGCTCGTTGAAAACCACATCAAGTCGATCAGCCATCAAGTAAATTGAAATTTACGATAAACTATCCTTATTGAAACGCTGATGCTTATAAAATCGTTCAAAATTTGTTTCAATTCGGGTAACTTACCAGCAAAGCTGTTGAGAAACGTAGGAACTGCTCCAGGAACTGTATAAGTTTGCGGAATGTTCGCCTTAATGAACTTATTTTTTGATCCAGTTAATCTGCGACGTGCTTCGTATATGTTAGCTGCAGAATAATTCGTAACAGGTGAGTGAAAAGTTTTGATAATTTAGGATATTGAAAACTACGTACCTGCGTTTCTTTCTAAACCTTTGATTACAACAGAATATATGCTCTGTTTAGTTTTCTCTCTTATGGATATGTAAACGTCAAGAGATTGCATTAGTTCGTCTAACATTGTCGAGTTCAAGGATACCACTTCTGGCAGCAAATCGAACATCAATACTAAAGGTAATGATCCCTGAAATAGCAACAAAACGAGTAAATCGTTTATGCATAGTAAAATCAACTTCATAGACTAGTAAGATCTTACCAATAGCATTTGTCTAGCAGCATACACATTATGAATCGAGCTACCAGTAATCGTAACACTGCTCTTTTTCAAAGAGGGTGTATAAGGGTCACTGAGATCGGGAAACATGACTTGTACTCCTGTACGTTGCATTATTGTTTTCAAGTTTTGGTGATGAGCACCTAGCACCAAACTGTGATATTGCGGCGATATCTCCATCATCATTTGAATTTTCACTTGGCTCTGAAAAGCACAACGTTATAAGTCCAATTGCTTGACAAATTAATCCAATCAGACGGTTTCCAATTTGAAAGCTTACAGCAATATCTCCGCACATGTGTGTAATCAATTGCATGGTAGCTTCTTTAACCATGAACACTTCCAATTCGCAACCTTTCACCATAACCAAAGTTGAATGAAGTTTAGCTCTTGTACGGAACATCACTTGCACGTGATACGTATCTTGTACCGAAACCACGAATGAGGAAGTCTGATCGGGGTATTTTTGAAGCGTTCCAACATTCGGCAACTCGAAGCAAAATATCAAAGGTGTCAGCTCCTTTAAACGAAACAAAAATTCAATACCGATTTCGAAAACTTGTTTTATTTCAATGACTTTACTTACTCGAACACGTGCTCTGGCTTTTTCAATGTTGATCATTTCCCCAGCAATGGAAACCTGATTGCTTTTCTCTGCTTCGTTGTTTCTGTTCGAATCGGGAAAGTGTATGTGGCATTTGGTTTCTTCCATCACTTGTTTAATCCGCTGACCACCTTTACCAATGATATGAGAATGATCCGTGTAGCTAACGTCCAATTTCATCGTAACTCGGTTACTCTGCGAAACAAACTTTGTTCAGAATTCATAGCTTTTAATTCGTAAATATGGTTATCTATTTTCTGAGAATATTACCCTAGTGTCGAGCACGGCCATGACCAAATCTTTGGCTGTATTCACACCGCTGATTAAACCGGCTATTTTTATATGCGGATCTATTGGAAAAAAGTAGGGTTAGAGAAGCTCGTAATTCAAATCTATCGTGTTATATTTTTCCTCAAATACCTTTTTTAGATTTTGCTCCTATCTTTAGGCGGCTAGGCCACAATATCAGAGTACGAGTTTCTTCCATGATCTATTCAATACCGAAAAATGCGATTAAAATGATTGATTTTAAACCCCTGCAAATTACACTTGGCAATTCGAATGCTTACTTTTTCAAAAAATTCCTGAGCCGAATTAGCGCATTCCAATTTACCTAAAATACGGACGAGAAATTCGATCATGCTGAAGTATTTCACAACGTTTGGAATTTTTAACCAAATAGTTTGCCTATTAAAATGCAAATTCTTACCCAATAACATGTTTTCTAGCTTCTTCCTATCCACCCTGAATCGAACCTTGTGAAGATCATCTGACGAGTTGAGTCCCAAAGACGTGGCCAAATCTTGTAATTCATCGCGATAATCACTACTATAACAACTGCCTCTTTCAGTGCCTGTGGTACTAGCTTCTGAAATTTCGGATAACGTGTCCGAAGCGGCATTCGAGCTCGGTCGCATTTCAAAATCGAACAAAAAAAATTTACAAATAATACAACAGGAAAAATGCTGACTACTGTGACGTAACGTAAGGTTGTAAATGTTGGCCAGGTCAGACTGATGAATGTCACTGGACAATGTAAGAATTGGTTGAAAAATGCTTATCTTTATTCCCCACTTTGGGTATAAAGACTGAAAGAATATCGTGCATAAATGATCAGTTTCAAGTAGATGTATTCGATAGACACACCCGCTCGTCTTCGTTTCGGTGATATATTTAACCCTTATCGGTTCAAGTTCGATTGTTGTGCTTTTGTTTGTTGTTCGAGTAAGATGAATTATCAACAGTTGGGAACGAGGAACTAGTTTTTCTAAGGTTTTGGTGAAATATTTTATAGAACTTATTACCGAATATGGGTACGATATGTACTGTAACGATGTGCATGAGCGTTGTTGTTGATTTTTCAACAGTATTCTGTTTTCGTCATCTTACAAGTATTTGCCATTTTATATTTTGCTTTCTTTCGTCTACCTATACGAAATGTTTACACCATGAATGAGATATAATAAACGTGATGGTTTGTTGTGAAACGTAAATGTGACGAGAGTACCGAGCTGTATGAAAAAAAATGAAAAATCGTAATTCGATGAATATTTTATTTGGAGAAAAAAATATGAAATTCTCATTTCAACTCGTATCTATGTTTTTGTACGTATCAAAATCATAACACGTATTGCAATAAATCTAACGGTTTTTCGCAGGCGATTTTACATAAATTATTTGCGGCAAAGAGATGTCGGCGTGAGTTTAATATTTTGCATGTTTATTTTTTTCGTTAAGCTTATTATTTATTATTGGTGTTGTGTTTGTGTGCTCGTATTTGTAAAGGATGATAATTTCGTTGTGATTACAGTGATTTAAAAATCTGCTTCGGCTATACCTATCTACCTACTGGTAACTTTATAAATAATGTCACAGAATGAGAAAATAAGGAGGTTTGATAAATTTTCGAACATTTTTTTCTCATTTTTAAATGAAGAATTATATTTTTTGTGCTGATAAGTAGTAATAATTTTGAAACCGAGTTGTATTCTAATCTTTGGAATTGTTTTAGAAAGATTTTTTAAATAATTACCTACTCATTTGAAAAAAAAACTTATCAACTTTCAGAAATTTTGCATGAAATTTTATTCAGATTGAAACTAAAGTATTCTTAGGGATCGTCCGATCTTTTCTTTTGATTTGACCAGAATTCCAATAAAAAAAAGAGAACCAGTTTGTGACTGCCAAAGGTTATTTCTAGCAATCCGAAAAAAATTAAAAAATTGTGTTTTTAAAATTTTTCATACCTAATACGTACTTATAAAATCCAACATTCAACATTTTGAGAATGAACTAAAGTTGAAATTGCGACGTTGAAAATTTGATTTTCATAAAATTTGACGTTAACGTCTTGAACTGAGTCATTAAGTACATTACATCTATTTTAAAACTTGAAGTTTAAATTTGTTTTTGTTCTGTATTTACTTTTTTCGAATTTTCTAAAATTAAGAAAAAATGTACTTTACTATCTACTCGAATTCCATTCAAAGAAAGATCAGAATTTTGTCTAGTATACGTGTACCGAAAAAAATTTAAAGAATTTGAAAACTGGCCTGAGTGCTTTCATAGTTGTGGATATCACAGTAGATAAATGTTTTTGAAGGCTAGTAGAGAAAAATTTTCACTCTCCCCCCCTCTCCACCAATGCATCACAATTTTCTCTTTCAAACAGCTCTTTACATTTTTTTTTCTTTTTTGACAAATGAGAAAAAAAATATTCCAACTACATACAAGGTTTTAACGTTGTGAGGGTCGCCTGCTTTATTTTTAATGGTTTGACGCTGTATTACGTAATTCGTATCGACATTTTTTCTTTTTTTTAATTTAATATGGACCTCCCCCCCCCCATTCTTCATAATCGAGCTGTGCTGTGAAGTGGAAAATACTAGTAGGCCTAAATAGTCTAATTTGTGACAGGGATGGGATCTATTTGAGATTTTATGCAGAAATAGTCTATTTAAATACATTTTGTCATTTATTTAATTATTTAAACTCAATTTTAAATGTTTGAATAGGTTTCGATTCTTTCATCTCTCCTAAATTAATTGTTGAGAATTCGAGATTTTCGTATGAGTTATTTAAAATATGATAGAAATATGGGAAATAGATCCATTCTTCAAGCGGACATATTGGTACATGCATATGTCTTTTTGAAATTCACAAATTTTCAAACGTTTAACAAAAATTCCCCACCATTTTCATACTAATCATGAAACTATAAAACATAGGATGTGCTTTCACTCACTGAATTTTTCAAGTCCGAAAAAGTCTGACAAAATATTCAAAAATGATGGCACCGGATTTTTGTGATTGAATTTCATAATGGAATTTTCTTGAAAATTTTTCAAAATCCAATTCTAGGCACTTAAAGTAGAATTTTGAAAATTTTTCGAAACTCAAAAAAGTCCGACGAAATGTTTGATTTAAACTTTCTTGAAACTTTTCAAGCCCATAAAATTGAAATTTTTCAAGTTCAAAAAAGCCTGACAAAATGTTTGAAAATCAGCGTAATATCTGAAATTTTCTAAATCCAAGAAGTCTGCCTGACAAAACATCAGAAAATTACCCTGATTTCTAAAATTTTCTTAATTCAAAAAGTCTCAATTATTTGTATGATAAAATGTTTGAAAATCAGCATTATCTCTGAAATTTTCAAAGTCCAAAAAGTCAATGGAAATCTGAAAATTTTT
>FIZU01027905.1:0-12373 GCA_900064475.1 Pseudococcus longispinus
ACTTGGAAAATTTTTACAGATAATGCTGACTTTTAGACATTTTGTCAGACTTTTTTGAACTTGGAAAATTTTTCAGATTTTCATTAACTTTTAGACATTATGTCAGAGTTTTTATTCAAACCTTCTTTTTTCTACAATTTTTTTTTTTTCATTTTTAATGCGATGATTCTTCTAATTTCTAGAATGTTTCTATATGATTCAGACATTTTCAAATTATTTTTTTTGTCAATAAATTCGCATCTACATATCACATCTTGGAACATTAAAAAATGACCATATCCTTGGCACGTAAACCTAAGAGCAGAAAATTCGATTACTAAGGTCTAAGATGCTACCATATCTCAAATAAAATTACAGTGGCGTCACTCGAAAGAACTTCTCATACCCATAGATCAACTCGATCTCGTACAGTAAAAATTTGGAAACAATTCAAAAACTGTACAACAATAGTTTGTCGTAGAGCTTTTCCTGATACTAATGTACGTGCGAATGATGAAAAGTACGAGTACGTACAAACTGTACGTTCTCGTACATGGAAATGTACCACAGTGGTACACCAACAGCAACGAAGCATATTTTCAAATCACGTGTTACGTACTCGTAAAACAGACTGGCGGCAGGACAACAACGTCCACTGTCCAGCATGAAAAAGTACAAGGTCGTAAACTTTGACCGGGCTAACAAATCTTCCTTTAAATTTCCTAAATCATTACCTCTACCGGTGTATCCGCCGCCACCGCTGATGACTTTTTAAAACGAGGTACCAGTTCGTAAGAATGCGGTCATTTTTAAAAGGTTACTCTTATAACGCTACCACCGGCCGCCGCCAGTCGCCACTAACAATAACATTATCTTATAGATAGCTACGTAAATATAATTGAAAATAACCCGCGACTTTACATAGTTTCCATCGTTGACGCAAAAGGTATAGTTTATTTGAAGATTTCCGCCTTCGATTCATTGACGTTACTTTGTTAATGTTTCGATTGTTCGATGAGAGTTTTATTGTATTTTTTCAAGGTGCTCGGTATATGCACTTAGGTGTGTATTATTTTCCCATTTGTTGAGATATGATACCCCGTATTTAAGAACATTTTATTCGTCGATTTTCGTATTATCTTGAAAATTCGGTCAAGATTAGGTGTATTCGATGTGAAAAGGTTTTTTTTTGTGTGACGGTGGAAAATAATCGTATTTTTCTCGTACGAATATTTTTCTATTATTTGTGTGATATTCGTTATCTCATGAGCATATTTCGATAACATTTCTATGGTTTGATGAATGATTGAGAAAAGGAGCAGTTGTGATTTTTTGGGAAATAGAACGCCTGCCCCCTCCATCATCAACAAAAAGTTGACAAAAATTTTGAATTTGTTATTTTGAGGATGTATTTGCAGAGTTTTTGATTCTTGATTCAATAAATTCGAATTTAAATTGGCGAAATTTACAATTTTGATTTAATTATTTCTAAATCAGACAGTTTGGGTCAATTTCGAGTTGTCTTGAGTTACCGTAATATCAGAGCTGACGATTCAGTTTTTGTATAAAATTGTTATTAAAAAAACAACCATAGTCAATAATAACAAAAAAAACTTATTACAGTTTTTGTAAGAAAATTGTGACATTAATTTTCCAAAAAAATTAATTCAACTTCAGTTTTTTTTCATCTCTAAAAGTACGTTTTTTGGCTGAATTTGTTTAAAAAATGTATTGTTTTTATATAAGAAAAATTGTGTTACTTTTCAAAATTTGCAAAAAAAATTGTAACATCATCTGACAGTATAGCAAATTTGTAAATGGGAACAATCAGCTCTCCTTGAATCAAATTTTACCCCCTCTTCCTCCCCAAATATGATTTGAGTACCTAGGTATGTCACTTTGGTCTCCTGTAAAATTTAATATTTTGACTATAGTTGTTTTTTAAATCAACTATTTGCCCAAAATATTGAAGATGCATTCGATATGTCGTGAAAATCGTTTAAAAATTGGGAAGATTCGTAAAAAATCATGTAAAAGTTAATGATCGATGATTAAAATTGTCCAAATTATTGGCAAAGGTTTCAGAATGTCGTCAAAATTATTTAAAATACCAGAAGAATTGGTTAAAAAATTATGTTAAGTCGTTGAAGCATCGTCAGAATTGATAAAAATGTTGAAAATTTCGTTCAAAACATCATGAAAATCGTTCAAACAAAATGAAAGAAAAAATTATGTTATTTGAACAAATATCTCTGAACATAGCGTTAAAATTTTTTTTAAAAATCAGTGAAATTATATGAAATATGGTAAAAAATCTAAAATGTTAAAAATTGTTAATAGGTACATTTTTATCAAAATTTTCGTAAAAAACAAGGTAAATTTTGTCAAATTATCGTAAAAATTATTCAAAATACGAGAAAAAATCTCTGAATTTGCAAAAAAAAAAAATTGTCGAAAAATGTTGAAAAATTGATGAAATTGTTAGCAAAATTAGTATGAAAATACGAAAATTCTACGTTTTTGGCTTTTCAACCTAAATTTTGACACAATTTTGACATTTATTACAACATTTTAACGAATTTTTAACGAATTTTAACAATATTTCCAACGTTAGCATAGGATATGCTTTTGCTATGGGAAGACTTTGAGACATTTTATCAGTCTCTTGGACTTGGAAAAGTTTTCAGATTTTGATTGACTTTTTGAATTTGGAAAATTTCAGAGATAATGGTGACTTTTAGATATTTTGTCATATAAAAAGTTGATACTTTTTGAACTAAGAAAATTGACTTTTAGGCATTTTGTCAGATTTTTTTGCAGTCTGAAAAATTTTCAGATTTATATTGGCTTTTTGGACTTGGAAAATTTTCAGAGATGCTGATTTTTAGATATTTTGTCAGACAAATAATTTCGGCTTTTTGAATTGAAAAAATTTTAGAAATCAAAATAACTGTCCGATATTTGGACAGACAGACTTCTTGGATTTGGAAAATTTCAAATATTCTGCTGACATTCAGAGATTTTGTCAGACTTTTTTGGACTTGGAAAATTTTTAAGAACTCAAATGAATTTTTGGACTTGAAAAATTTCAATTTTATGGACTTGAAAAATTTTAAGAAAGTTCAAATCAGACATTTTGTTAGAGAACTTTTTACGTAACGCTGACTTTTAGACATTTCGTTAGGCTTTTTTGAATTTGGAAAAATTCTCAAATTTCTACTGACTTTTTGTACTTGGAATTGGAATTTTTCAAATTTTTCAAAAAAATTCCATTACGAAATTCACTTCCAAAAATCCGTTGCGATGATTTTCAAATATTTTGTCAGACTTTTTTGGACTTGGAACATTTTTCAAAATTCTAATGACTTTTTGGTGTTGGAAAATTTTAAGAAAATTTCAAATATCAAGACTTTTGGACTTGAAAAAAAAATCAATGAACAAAAGCGTATCCTATGTTTCATAGTTTGGAAATGGTGGAGACTTTTTTACAACACTTTTGAAGATTTTTGCCGCTTTTTAACAAATTTTTAACGACTTCTGCAATATTTTAACAAATTTTAATGATATTTTTACAATTTTTCATGTAATTTTGAATAAACTTCCACACAATTGCATGGCCTTTCACCCAAACTTGAATCATTTTTTCCACATTTCACGAATCCTGCCAAATTCTAATCCATATTTTAACGAATTTTATGTTATTTTGAACTTTATAACTAAATTTGAACCAGTTTCATGACATTTCAACAATTTTTAATGATATTTCAACAACTTTCATGTTATTTTGGTCAAATTTCTTTACAATTCCACGAGTTTGCACTCAAATTTGAACCATCTTTACAATATTTCACGAATCTTGACGAATTTTAGCGATTTTTTAATGAAGTTTAATGATATTTGAGATATCTTCTGAATTTCATCTCTCTCCTCCTTTCGATTTTCATGTTGCTACATCTCTGAAATAATTATTCATTTCAAAAATTTCTAAACTGAATGCAAACAAAATTATTCTGAATATCTCAAACGAAAAAACTCTCAGAAATATCAATACCTACATGCTTTCTTTTTTTTTTCGAAAAATGTTGCTATGTTACGAATTGAATGATGACAAGTTGATTGGTTATTGTAAATTGGAAATTTTCGCGATTAATCAGTAACCCTAATTGATGATTCAACGAATCCGCTCATCGACATAATTCGTGTGAAAATTATTACCCGATGGTATAATATAATTTGTAAGTACGGTACGTACGACGATGATCTTATTCGGAACGATATACTTAATTGTGTAAGTACCCACGCTGCGTACATTTTAAGAGCGTTATAAAAAACTAATTCGAGGTCGTAAAAATTACATTCGCTAATTAATACGCGCTGTTTTACATACTTTTTATTTAATTTTCGACGAGCTTATTATCGAATTCTGTAAAGGTATACGACGTATCACCATAGAGTGTGTGATATACGGTACACGCGACTAAGTACATAACAATAAGTATACTACGAGTACTTTCACCGGCGCAAGTGGGGCATATTGTCGAGCAACGGATCAGCATCGACGCCCGCCCCAGACGCCTGGGCCTCGGCGGGACTGTGATTTAACAATACGTACCGTCGGTGTCCAGTTGACCCCTGAAAATTGACCATTTTCCGAGTTCGGTTCGACACAGAAGCTGGTAGAGAATGGCCAATGCTGTAGGAAGTTGGGAACCGGTGAATACCTTGATCTATACGCGCAGTTAGTCTATGCACGTTTCGCTATTTTTATCTATGCTTTATCGTTGGCGAATTAAACACCGTATCCGGCGGTATTATTCGAGCATGAAGTATTTTCATCAAGTGTGGCCGAGTATACTTGGAAAGCAAACATTCGGATCGACTGTTTACGGAAATGGATGTATACTGGTGGCTGTGTTATGATGCTAGAGAAATTTTTCACCTTGATCAGATTCTATTAATTGGATCTGGAAAGTATTTACGAAAGAAGCAGGCGAGGTGTCTGGGTGGATTGAACGAGAATGGGAGATTCGGTGAAAGAATATCATGAAACCTTTGTTACCAAAATTTTAGCTGTTTGAGTCGGTTTTTTGGTTTTTGGGAGAATCTTTTGATGAAAATTGAGAATTTCACCATTTCCAGCCGTTTTGGAGCCTCCAGCGAGATTTTGATTTTTTGCAATATTTTATAATTTTTCTATCAAAGTGATTTTGGCAAATCAAAATTTTGTTTTCATCTCCTTTCAAGTTGTTTTCTGAGAAAATATACAGTTTCAGAGAATTCCAGCCCGACTTCAAAATCAAGTATGTTTTTCTGATCAGTTTTCCAATTTTGAAGACCCTTTGTGTCCCAAATTTGAACACTTTTGGACCTCGATGCGTGATCACATAATTGCTAGTCGTCAAAAGAAATATTTTGAAAAAAATTATGAAAATCGATCTATTGGAACAGGCCAAGTCATGTCCCCTCTCTAATGCTAGATAGAAAAAAAATCATATGAAGTAAAGTGACCGGGTTTCAATTCTCTACAACTTTTGTTTGAAACATTTTTTCGTATCGCTACTTTTTTGAAACCGGTTGTCAACTTGAAAAAAATTTGAGATACTTTGTACCGGTTTCCAAAAATAACGGTATGAAAAAATGTTTCAAACAAAAGTTGTAGAACATTAAAAAATAACTTTTTATTCTTTGACTTTTTTTCTGTCTTGCAATTGAAAGTAGATAAAGTGACTAAAAAAGATATTAGTTCTGACTTTCTTCAAGTCATACCCCCTCTCTAATGCTAGATAGAAAAAAAATCATATAAAGTAAAGTGATCGGGTTTCAATTCTTTACAACTTTTGTTTGAAACTTTTTTTCGTATCTTTACTTTTTTGAAACCGGTTGTCAACTTGAAAAAAATTTGAGATACTTTGTACCGGTTTCCAAAAATAACGGTATGAAAAAATGTTTCAAACAAAAGTTGTAGAACATTAAAAAATAACTTTTTATTCTTTGACTTTTTTTCTGTCTTGCAATTGAAAGTAGATAAAGTGACTAAAAAAGATATTAGTTCTGACTTTCTTCAAGTCATACCCCCTCTCTAATGCTAGATAGAAAAAAAATCATATAAAGTAAAGTGATCGGGTTTCAATTCTTTACAACTTTTGTTTGAAACTTTTTTTCGTATCTTTACTTTTTTGAAACCGGTTGTCAACTTGAAAAAAATTTGAGATACTTTGTACCGGTTTCAAAAAAGTAACGATACGAAAAAAAGTTTCAAACAAAAGTTGTGAAGAATCGAAACCCGATCACTTTACTTCCCACGATTTTTTTTCTATCTAGCATTAGAGAGGGGGTATGACTTGAAGAAAGTTAGAACTTTTATCTTTTTTAGTCACTTTATCTACTTTCAATTGCAAGACAGAAAAAAAATTCAAAGAATAAAAAATTATTATTTTTCAATGTTCTACAACTTTTGTTTGAAAATTTTCTTTGTGTCGTTAATTTTCTGAAACTGGTTTTGTAGTTTCTCAATTTTTTCCAAGTTAACAACCGGTTCTAAAAAAGTAATAATACGAAAAAAAGTTTCAAACAAAAGTTGTAGATAATTGAAAGCCAATCATTTTACTTTCCATGATTTTTTTTCTATCTCGCTGTAAAGAGGGGGTATGTCTCAAGAAAGGTCAAAACTGGTATCTTTTTTCATATCTACAGCATGTAGCCTTTAGACTTGACTCATTTCTGAAATCAATGGTCCCTTCCTAAATGACCTAGGGCCTGAAATTAATGTTCAAACTTGATGGTAATTCGTATAATAAGTACATAAAATAAACCCCGAATCCGAAACGTGCGTATATTTTTGATAAAACCGCTGTACCTATGTAAACCGGTTCCCTACACGTACTAGAAACATTTGCTACACATGAGTCGTATTCATAGGAGATGAATTTTCACCGATGATATGCGGGTCCATTTCAGGTTCAGGTACAAAAAATCTAAAGGATACGCAGGCCGCGATACGATGATGATTCTGTGTTCCAACAACTCGCGCCAGTGTATCTATTTTCTTAAAACCGGAGCCGCTCTGGAGAGCTGATGGCCAAGATAAACAATAGACGTGTCTGTCAATATAAGACCGAGATGTGCTGTGGTATTTGGTGGATGGTGTCGTGTCTTGGCGACTCGTAGCCCGCTGGTTTTTCCTTCGTAGCGTCTTCTTTGCTGCCAGCGCAGATGCAGCGGTAAGCCGCATTACGTATATGGCTTCTCCACTCGGACGTGCTGGCGCTGCGCCCTGCCAGCGCCGAGGCGCGAGCGACTCTCGCCATTTGTTTGTGTTTATAATTATAATTTCTCGTTCGTGTGCTGGTGCTCGTGTCGCCGATTCGCCGATGCCTTCTAGTCATCGGCTTGTTTTCGCAGCTGTCACGAAAACTTAGGTAAACGATGCGGTTCCTGCGTGATTTTTAATTGTACACGAATCGACCATCGGTTCCAAGACGAATACAACGAACCGGCGATGAGATCGAGGTGTAAACCGATGATGGGTACGCGATTACCGTTAGGCTGTTTTTACTAAGAAACTGAAGGCGAACAGGAGAACAGAGTGAGAGGTACAGGTTCGGCTTGAATGTACAGAGGCGTCGATGTGATTTTGGGACTGGTTGGAATTGAGATTTTTGGCACAGAGTTTTCCCAGATTGGCAAAAAAAGTGGGTCTGGTTATGGAAAATTGAACAAACAATTTGCTAAGTTTATTTACTCAAAAATTTGCAAAGATCAAATGAATTTTTTTCGAATCAATATTTGCAGGGTCTTCGAGACAAGAGTTGATGAAATTAGTGGGTCTATTGGAAATCTATTTTACACTCGACAATCTTCATCCTCCTTCCCACCCCTTTCCCTCCTCCCACGAAGTCCCTGATTCAAGACAATTCCATACTTTTCTGTCTTGAAGCTGCCACCTTATCGTCCTGACGAAATTGCCTTTCAAGTCCTGAAAATTAGGTTCGAATGAGAAAGTTTGCAAAAATGATGGGTTTTTTTTGGAAAAATTTGCATTTTGAACTAAAAAAATTGGAAACATTCCATCCTAATAGAAAATTTTCAATTTTTTTGTTCCCTCCATAATGCTAACTTTTGATTCGTTCTGAGTTTTTCGAATTTTATGATTTAATAAAGGGGTGGTTCACATAGAAGGTTGATGGTTTTAAAAATTAAAAAAAAACACTTCGACTGTAGCAAAAATTTCGAAAACTAAGCCTATGGAAAAAAAACTAATAGTTAGTTAGCTCTGGCCAAACTTTGGGAGGGATGAAAAGTGTAGAACTAAAAATTCTCTTTCTGCCATGAGCGATTTTTTTTTTCTAGGGATTACAGACAAAATAAGCTGAATTTTTTATGAGAAGTCACGTGTTACTAGGAATTGAAGTGCATTGAATTTGAGAAAAATGATTGAACCGGTTTTCGAGTTTTCAATGTGGTATTTCGGTGAAAATAATGCATAACTTTAATATGATCTAAAAGGAGGTACAAAAAAGGTTATCTACAGTTTTCATTTTTGTGAACTGGTTCTTGAGATATTCGCGATGGAAAATTCATTACTCTCTAGCGCCTTGAATCTATCAGTTATGCGAAAATTGATCATAATCTTTTTTATGGAACTTGAAAAGACCTGCAAAAAATGTTATGTAACAATTTCATTTTTTTGAACTGGTTCTTGAGATATTCGTAATGAAACAATTTGTTTCTTTTCAAAACTTGAATTTAGCTTTGAATAGTTATCTGAGGTGAAATCCATGATTATTGATGAATTATTATGAAATTGATAGTGAGAAAATCAGCTTTTCTAACGCATTTGCTGCATTAGAGTTTTTTTTTTGAAATTGAATTTTCAACAATTTTTCAATTTTTACAATTTTTTTTTTAGAAAGTGTGCAGCGATGTGCTTTGGACAATTATGATTTATAGGATTTTACTCAATTGTCTCCGACTTGCTTTTTCAGGAATATTGTGGTCGAAGCCTCAAAAATCCATTCATCGATCGGTGGGAGGGGGCTGCAACTTTATTAGCTTTTAGAGTTTACCTCGTGGCTCATAGCGTTCAAAATTTGGTTGAAAATTAATATTTTTTGATTTCTACTCCAATGCTGTCTCTTTCCCATTATTTTCAGTATGCAGGAGCTCCTCAAGCAAATTTTGAGATTCTAGGCCCCCAGCTTTCTCTCCTCTTTGGTATTATGACCCATCCAGGTCAAAAACCTATATTTTCTTCTGCGATTGATATAATTTGTTTCTTCGTTTTAATAATCAAGTTGATAGTACGATGGAAAACCCTTTTGTGGTAATCCCCCCACTTTCTAATTCTTCCTACGTACCCGGGGTATTATTACGTTGGGTTTAGGCGGATATTAGATAGTCGTAGTGGTATTAAAATGTAAAATAATTTGAGAAAGAAGCGTTACGACGTAGGTATAACCTACTATAGAGCTGAATCGTGTTTCTCAAGGTCCTCCTTATTCATGAGAACTGCACAGAGAAACACAATCCACGGATACGCGACTAAAAATTACCAGAAGCGTAATTTTTTTTCTTCGAAGCTGACACAGCTGGGTTGCTTGTTCTCCTGTCTATAATACTGTCTTCCTTCTCTCAACCCTTTCCCTTGCATTGCTGCAGCCCAACTCCATAGATAGAAAACTATTACGCTGGCCGGTAATACTCGTACATAGGCTCCCAAAATAACTCACCGCTAAGTTTTTCGCATGTGTTGAAAAATTTGTTAGCTTTCGATACCGCAGGGGAATATATTTTACTTTATTGTGACAACCAAACGTTGATATTTAATTTACGATTTGGTTGGAACGCGTCGTGCGTCGCGTCGGAGGAATTTTTTCCCCTCGGATGCACTTGGAACTTATTGCAGAGTACACGAACGAGTACTGGCTGTTGTGGTGTGATTAAATTACTGCGGAATATTTTCGTAACAATAACGAACGTTCTCGGATCTGATTTCCAGACTTGAGACCAGAGGTGATTATGGTAGATGAATCGGCAACTATTTGTGGTATTGCGCGGAGTCATTCGGAGGAATGGCAGGGCAGGGTTTAAATAAAGAGTTATGCGATAGCCGATACGAGAATAGAGGCGTTGAAATTCGGTTTCGTGTGCAAGAATTACGAGTTTTGGAAATATGATTCGGTAAAGGTGGCGAGGTTTAGTGGTAGGAGGAGTTCGAGAGGTGATTTTTCCAATTATTGGCTCAATCGAGCTCTTGAGCGAGCATTTTTTATTCAATTTTTCAGTGTGATGTTTTGTTTTGAAGAATTGAAATCATTCGATTTTTTATCACTTATAAACCAATTTCACGTAGGTACGATTTTTCAGCGAATCTTATTTTGAAATTCGACTAGTAGAGTAAATCCCTCCCGACAATTCTCGCTGCACCCCCCCTCCCCCCTCAAAACGGATGAAACCTATAAAAGCTCAGATGAGGGGACATGGCTGAAAGGAAGAAGAGTCAAGGTGCAAAAATTAAGCAATTTTTCCCTTAATGGGAAAATATATTAAATTAGGGATCTTTTTTCTAACTTGGATATTTTTTTTCACACGTAAGTGTTTTTTGGGGGATATCAGTTCTTTTTCTAGTGCAGAATCGCAAAAAAAAATACTTCCACTCGAACTGGATGTCAATTGTCAACTAATACAAATACTTTCAACGATTTAGTAATAAACCACCGAAATCTTTTTGTGAAAATAACACTTATTTACCATTTAGGCATGCACATGTGGTGTTCTACGGTTAATCACCATGACGGTTTGGGTTAGAGTCGTAAAAGTCCAGGGTATTGGACTTCTTTTATCGTTGTTTTTCTGAGAAAATAGATGAGGCAATAAAAAGCACCAAAATCACATTCTGTGTGTCGGTTTCTCAACGAAATACTGGCGAAAAATAATTTCAGATTCGAATTCAGCGCGATTTCAAGCTTTACAATTTCGATTCTTGGTATTTTTTTCATTAGAACCCTTAAATTTAGCTAGAGATTCCATGTTTATGGGATATTTTTTTTCATTGTTTTGTATAGGGGTTAAATTTTCCAAAAACGTGAATTTTCTGGGTAAACTAAGGGTCCTACGAAAAAAATAATTGGAATCGAAATTATAGAGCTTGAAATTCTCGTTCTGTCTTAAATTATTAGTTTTTTTTCCAAGAGGCTCGGTTTTCAAAATTTTTACAGTCAATTTCATTGCAAATGAGTCACTTGAGGAAAAAAATTCCAAAAATAAAGATTTCAATTGAGCATTTTTAAAAACATTTTCACGTTCAAGTTCAAAATATTATTTTCAAAAAATTCATTACAATTGTCAAAAAATCATTAAATTTTCATCTATCGCACCAAAAACTTGAAAGAATTCCAGTTGTGTTCGAGGGTGAGGGAAGGGGAAGGTAGGGCTGGACTGTTGAATGGCGGGGCAGGGGAGTTTGCCATCTCTAATGATGTTAAAATTGTACGATTAGTGGAAAAATCAGGCTTGAGGAGGATAATTTGCAAAAGTAAAAACTTCTTACCTAAAAAATTTGAAAAATTTTACATTTTGAAGCGAAATACCTTTTTAAAATTGTATTTTGAGTGGTAAAAATTGGAAAAAAATCTATCTGCGGTAGAAATCACAGATTTTAAGTCTTTTCCTAAATATTTTCGACTTTGGTTCTTCCCTTAGAAGGATGAGGGCTGGTTCTGAGTGCATAATACCGAATTATTTCCGCAGAATGTACTTTTTATTCTATTTGAAATGGGAAAAAATTCGAATAGGCACATGAATTTTATAAAAATATGATTTTTGGGAAAAATTGAAAAAAAAAGGTATCGTCATGAAAATATAAAACATAGGCTCTGCTTTTGCTCATACAAGTTTTTTGAAGTTTTCTTGAAATTTCCCAAGTTCAAAAAGTCATTTGAATTTTGAAAAATTTTCCAAGTCCAAAAAAGTCTAACAAAATATCTAAAAGTTAGTGTAACGAATTTTCGTAGTGGAATTTCGTTGAAAAATTTTCAAAGTCCAATTCCAAGTACAAAAATTCAGTAGAAATTTAAAAAATTTTCCAATTTCAAAAAAGTCTGGCAAAATGTCTGATTTGAACTTTCTTGAATTTTCCAAGTCCAGAAAAGTTTGACAAAATGTCTGAAAATCACTGTGATCTCTGAAATTTTCCAAGTCCTAGAAACGTGCCTAACAAAATATTGGAAAGTTACCCTGATTCAGTGGCGTAGCCAGACGTGCCATCAAGGGGGGGGGAGGGCTCTTCACGAAAAAAAATGAAATTTCATGGGAAATTTTAAAAAATATCCATGATTTAATTTTAAAAAAGTGAATAAATTGCACCCGAGCGAAGCGAGGGCGAAGAATTTTGCAC
>FIZU01027907.1:0-13812 GCA_900064475.1 Pseudococcus longispinus
TTTTCAAGGGGAAAATACCGTTTCCGTTACGTTTCCGTTTCCGTTTCCGATTTCGTTATCACAGCCCTGATGAAATTTTTGGATTTTAGACTGTTTATCACGTTAAAAAAAAAAGACGTAAAAACTAAAAACTGAAACAATTTCAGTTTCAGTTTTTGGTTTTCACGTTTCAATTTCAGTTTCGGTTTCAGTTTGAGTTTTGGTTTTGGCAACACGGAGAAAAAGACAGAAAACTGAAAGCTGAATTTCAGTTTACATGTTTTATTTTTTAGTTTTCAGTTTCAAGTTTTCAGCTTTCAGACTTCAGTATTCAGCTTGCATCTTTCATCTTTTAGTTTTCAGTTTTTGGCTTTTATCTTTCAGCTTTTGAGGTAGTCAATTTTTAGTTTTAGCTTTCAATTTCCAACCTTCAACTTCTAGTTTTCAACTTTTAGCTTTCACCCTGGGATGATGTGGTCCGAACCGAACCGAACCGAACCGAACCGAACCGAACCGAACCCGGAACTCAAAGGCCAAAACCCAGAAAACCCCGATAATTTTGATGAAACCCAAATCGAACCTGAACCTGCAATAAACCTGAATCCGAACCTTGAACCCGAAAAAACTGGAAAAATGTTTTGGGTTCGGGTTCGGGTCCGGAGTCTAACCTAAATTTTTCTCAGAAATTCCACAAGTGTGCCACAATTATCAGAACTTTGAAAAAAAAAGTGGTCTGGAACCGAACCGAACCGAACCGAACTGAACCGAACCCGAAAACTCTCGATTGTGACGTCAAACCCGGAATGGAACAAACCCAGAATCCGTTTCTTCCGAACTCAAAACCCGAACTCTGAACCCGGAAAATATGGGTTCGGACCACCATCCCTGCTTTCAGCTTTCAGGTTGAAAGTCAGAGTCAGAAGCTGAGAATTGCAAGATGAAAGCCAGGAAGTTGGAAGCGGGAAGTTGGATGGTGCATATCCAACTTATACATGTGACAAGTGAAAATGCCAATACTGTTCCTACCGACCACCCACCCCACGGAAATAATTACTTAAATAGACTGGCCTTACCCCAAGGCGTGCCAGGCTGCCAGCCATCAAGCTGAAAACTGCAAGTTGAAAGCTGAAGCTGAATACTGAAAACTGAGAGTTTAAAGCTTAAAACTGAAAGCTGAAAAGTGAAAGATGAAATCTGAAAACTGAAAGGTTACAAATGAAAGATAAAAGCTGAAAGATGAAAATAACTGTTTTCAACTTTCATTTTTCAGCTTTCTTCTTTCAACATTCACTTTTCAGCAATCAGCGTTCACTGCTTTCAGTTTTTAGCTTTCCACTTTCAGCTTTCGAGATAGATAGCCTTTGGGATAAGAAAAGTCTATTATAAATAATCATTTCTGTGGAATAGGTAGTTGGTGGGAACAGTATTATCATTTTCACTTGTCACATGTACAAGTTTGATATATCAAACTTGCTTCAAACTTGTACAAATTACAGGTTCCATCATTCTAACCTTCGGCTTCCAAGTTCCCAGCTTTCAGCTTCCATCTTGCAATTTTCAGATAAGTAGGCACCTATTTTTCGAAAAATTGAGACTAAATAGGTATCTAAAAGTAAAATTTTGAAACAATATAAAGTTTTCCAAGTCCAAAAACCAAAAAGTCAGGAATTCCTGAAAATTTCGAAGTCCAAAAAGTCAATTATTTTAAGTTTAAAAGTCATTTGGGTAACAAAATATATAAATAGGTAGGTAAATAATATAAACTTTCGTAAACAAATCTCTAAAAAGTAGTTTTCAATTTCCATCGTCATCTAGGCACCAAAGTTATGTTGATTTGGTAAAGTTATCCGCATTAGAGGTACCTAAATGATAGAACATTATTCGTAAACGTTCAATTTAAATTCACTTTTATAAATTTCTTATCTTCATTTTGCGGTTACTCCCACCTTCGGTATTCGGTGGTGAATGGAAAATGGGGTTAAATGAACGAAACCCTTTGACGCTGCGTTGATCAAATTTCATCCGTTGTTTATTTTTGGCTCATCGTTAACAATCTCCATAGATATACCTACATTTTATGGAAGCAACACGATATAACATTTTAATAAAGGTAATATTTCAGACTCGTCCAACGATCAATCTTGGTACATAATGAAAAACAAATCAATAAATGAATTTACACAATCGCCGCACGTACCGCTATAAAAGAAGGATACAATTTACACAAGATTATCGTAGCGTGGCCAAGTTATTAAAATGTCATTCGTGTTTTATAACTTTTTAAAAACATCCTCCAAGCTTTGAATAAAATATTTCCACGATTAAGTAAAGTATATCGCGAGAATACGACATGATATGAATTTTCTCGACTTTAGTAAAACCTTACTCATCTAGCTTGTCTTTTATCTCGGCTGCCTTTCATTTCGCCATTTTACTTCCTTAATTCATATTACTACGACTGAACTGGCGCTGAGGTCATTATCAAGATTAAATAAGCGAATACGGTACCGCAAATCTGTAAATTAACATGCGGATGAAAATTCTAAAGAGGTATAAAGTACCTATATATACGCAGATTATCCGAACGAAAGTTTTTAAACGATTGTCATATTTAAATTGCGAAACAAAAAGCGATTTCGGCGAGCGTGTTTGTATATATAGTTGTATACGAGTACGTGAACTTACATTATACAATAAAGGCATATTTATGTCGTAAAGTTTGTGAGCTGAAAATAATTTATTTCTCGTTTGAATGTCTTCTAACAGCAACTCCAACTAGAACAAAGTATCTATGATTGAAATGTTACCTAGATTTAACACTACATTTAAACAGGTATGTAGTTCTCGTTGCCTACACAGGATTCGTGTTTCTTTTACTTACTTGGTAGTTTGTATGGCACGAAAATTTATTTGCATCGTTTTCGAATAAATATTCCAATGTTTTGTGACCCTGTGAAATAGTACAATCAAATTAAAGAAACCATCAGTTTTCTCTATTAAACTATAATGTTCATTTTGTTACCTCTTCGCCAACCGAGCACCATTTTCGTATGATATAAGTCATGATCCAAAACAGTCTCAATATTCGTAGCATTCCCAATACCATTTTGGCTATCTTGAGTGCATCACCATCCGAAAATAGTTTAACCCAATCGAAGCATTCCAACAGCATGAGTAACTGAACACTGATAAAATACAATAGTAAATCAAAACTGTAACATTGATTCATCAACATTCTCACTTCGTGTAAATCATCGAATCTCATCCTAAAATTATGCAAGTTTAACGAACTTCTCATCGTATCATATCGTAAGCAATTATTCAAATGCACATATAACTTTTGCTCAGTTGTCAGCATCGTAAGCATTAAGATCTCAAAACCTAATCGTATCAGTGAAGTCAAATCGTAGGTATAATACGTGCCATTTTGACGAAATTGTACGTAACAAAATACCACATATTCGGAGATTATTTCTAGTAATTCTACGATAAATATTATGCAATCTTCTTGGTATTCTTTACACCAATGTTTATCCATTTGTTGGAATTTCTTGTATGTTTTATTCAACATGTCGGATTCTTCTTTAGAGCTGAGTAATCGACGAATTAGAATGACGAGTAGGAAACTCGTATTGGCTATTTTAATCGCTAATTTGATATCATCCGAAGGTGATTGGTGTTGTAGGGCTTCGATGGTTAATGAACACAATATATATATTTCGATAGTCAAAAACGCGCAACAAAATAGATTCGTTATGAGACCAAATTTGGAAAATTGTACAACGATGCTTTTATCACCTATAGAAAATGTATAAGGAAATACACCGGAAAACAACGAAAATAGTAACATATTTTCCATCATTTTTTTTTCAGACTGAAATACCTACAAGAAAAATATCGAGTTCTAGTGACGCCTACTCGAATTTCGTATTTATATTCGATAATTGATCGCTGTCAAGAATTAATATCCGTTCAACGGTAAGTATTGTTGCAGAAAATTATACAAAGAGGAAGTGTAAAAATCAATGAAAAAAATGTACGTGGCTAGGTACTCGAGAAATACATGAATATTTCAACACTTTTATCGAAAGAACGTATTCGTGGAACGTCGGTAGCTTTAAAAAAACATTCCTAATTATAATACCCATAATCGTATATTTTGCTAGTGAAAGTTTACACGAAAATATTCCATAAAAGACTAGCAAAAATATAGTATACGTGAACACAATCCCGTAAATAATTCAATTTCATCGAAACATTTCTTAAAACAACAAAAAAATAACTTAATATGGATTAGTCAAACCCAAGCATATTCAATATGCGAATTAAAATAAATATACACGATTTCAACGTGTAAAAAAATATATCGTATAAAAATACCATTGAAAAATCCAATCATAATAAAACGACATAAAAAAGTACTATTTTGACTAATGCAATTACGACTAAGGATTAAAAGTTGATTTTAAAAAAGGCGTGTTCCAACGCATCCTTGGCAGTGTATCTTTTATCTGGATCAACGCACAGGAGTTTAGATAAAAGATCGTAAGCTTCGGCGGGGAAGACGTATTTCGACGTATCTTTGGTCCCTTCGGTCGTATCTTTGCACAAACAACCTCCTTCCGGTAATACTTTCTGATAACACGAATGACAGGTTGGCAACGTGGAAGTATCTCGTTTCGGTTCCGAAGTACGTAATCTCAATCTTTCGCATAATTTACTGAGATCAATGGGTTTGCGATTTTCATTACACAATAAAAGTCGACCTAAGAAATAATACAAGTTTTTAGAATGCACTCTGATTGGGTTTAGTTATAATGCAAAAATACATACCCAATTTAGTGGCAGTGTTTTTGATATCCTCGATACCGAAAATTGTAACCATCTCCATTAACGCAGTTACATCATCGGGGCCTCGAAAGAACGGATACGAACCGCTTAAAATCGACACCATGATTACTCCAGCCGACCACACATCCACAGCTGTAGTCTGATGAGGATACTTTAATAAAACTTCGGGCGATCTGTACCCCGGTGTTCCGGCTCTAGGAGCATGCATAGGTTTCCTCGTCACGCAATTGTTACATATTTTCGGTTTAGTATCGCAGCCGCAAACACCTCCGAGGGTCGTAGGCTTGGCAGAGACCGGTTTGCGAAACATCGGAGATACTGCATTCAACGAGAATTGCGTCTTGATCTGTGACAAACGAAGGGTTTGAAATGGAGATGATAAATCGACTCGATTATAAGTTATTAATTTCGTGACGTACCTGCGAATTTTGAATCCTGTAGAAGCTTGAGCCGTATGAGAATCCACTAGGAGATACGGCAGTCAAAGAATTGTTCAAGTTTTTCGATATCAAAGGTATTACGTCCTTTTTAACCTCGGCTGTGATGTTACCAAATTGCAAATTACGTTTGACTAAGTTTATGTTTCGATTGATATTCGCGTTCTTCGAAACTGGCGAATTTTCTTTAAACAGCGGGCTTTTCTTTTTATGAGGATACTTGTAGCATTGCCTTTCGGTGGTTTTTTCTGGTACATTGCTGCTCAAAGAATGCAATACTGGTCGTTTAACTTCGCTCGGACAGTTATCCTGTAAATAGAACGGATGATAATACGTGGAAATATAACTGTACGACTAAAATGATGATATTTACTCTTTCGAAAGGATCGATGACTCGTTTACGCTCATTTTGAGCGGTACTCGAATTGCATAACTTCTTTATCCCGTTATCTACTTGATGAGATAATCCGAAGTCAACCAATAAAAACCTATTGAAAAATGAGAAATATTTAGCATAAATGATGTCACAACTTGATTAAAATAAGCATTCAATTTTACCTCCTTTCTTTCCTATTGTACAGAAAATTACTGGGTTTGACATCTCGATGGATAATATTAAACGAATGCACTCTTTGTAAAGCAATCAACAGATTCTTCATGTACAGCTGAGTTTCCGCAGGATCCATTTCGGTAACGTAATTCTACAAATGAAATAAGCTTTTAAGTAAGTAACGGCTAATTATTACATATGATTTGATCATTCTTACCGAAAATGAATCGTGAGGGAAATAGGGCATCACGAATGCAACCGTATCTTTATTACGTAAACATAACTCTAGTCCAACTACATTGTCTCGACCACTGCATTCACAATAACATATCAAATTAATATACCAATTTGTGATAATGAAGAATCAACTGTCAACATACCCTATGTCTTTCAGACATCTCAATTCTTGAATAATTCTAGTAGGATGGGACGTCGGTATGAGATGTTTTATCGCGAATTTTTTCTTTTCCGCGAATACTTTACTGGAAGCAACGAACACATTGCTGAAGGTACCTTCGCCGATTTTTTTATGAACCGTGAAATATTGATTGAGTTCGGGTAGCTTATTAACGAGTTTTTCAACTAGATTGTCTTTTTTATCTGTAATGCAAGAATAGGCAATGTTTAAATTATAAAATATTCGAATTAACTTATTAATAAATCAACTTTGTAAATTACTTTCGACGTTATTCTTCAGCAACACCTTTGTGTCTTGTGATTTGATAGGTGTTTTGGTTAATGTCACTGCGCTCATGTTTAACATACATAATGGTTCCATAAGAATGTCTGAAATTTATTCAATGGAAACAATATTAATGCCGGGATAGCCAAGAGTATCAAAAACATAGAATATGAAGAATGATTGTAAATATTTCATGCAATGAACTTCTATCAAAACTGAACTGCTAGAATAAACACCTATTGGATCAAGCGAATCTTTTCTGCTCATGGCGAAGTATTTGTCTAGTTTTCAATTTATAATTGATTAAAAAGTAGCATTTCGATACAAATGTTTACTCGACGTCTTCTCATAAAGAAAAGACATCGGAAAAATAAAAGTTAGGTGGTCAAATTAATGAATACCGTGAACATACCGTTGGTCAAAAATGTGCTTCGGTGAGTGTGTGATACACAAACGATGTCCTTTTATTAAAACAAATAGTATGTCTGTCTTTGAGATGTTAAAATAATATATTATTTTACAATTACAGTTGATTAAAACACCAGTGAGATAGAGATTTAGCTCTAGAGAAAAGAAACTACGAAACAACGATGACAGAAAAGCGCCAAAAAGTACAAACGGAAAATCAGGAAAGAAATTATGCGTCAGCTGATTTGTATTTCTATTTTTTTTTTGACATTTTGTATGGTTTTCGCACATAGCCAGCTTCTACCATCGATTGCAAACACGGCCTGTGATTGGCCCAAATGTACTGCAAATTACTGGTAATTACCATCATGAAGCTCTAAATCGCACTCCTATTTTTTCGTCATATCATACTGCTCATTTCTCATTTTCGTCACGATTCTTCCCTCTTTCAAAAATAACTCGAAAACTATCGATCGTATCGAAAATCTGATGAGGAGTAGATGAAAGGAAATTTTTTCCTCTATAATTTTGGTTATTACAAATTTTCCTGGGTAACGCGTCGTTCGCATGAAAAATGGAAAAATGTGAAAATTCATCAATTTGCAAAACCAGTTTTTTGAAAATAACTCAAAAACTATTAATTGTATTGAAAATTTGATGGCACTGAAATGAAAGGAAATTTTTTACTCTACAATTTTAGTTATTATAAATTTTCCTGGGTAACGCTTCGTTCACGCGAAACCCCGGCAAACTTACGAAGTTGATGAATGAAAAAAATGTGACGAAAATGAGAAATGAGCAATATTATGAAAAAAGAAAATAAGGGTGCGATTTAGAGCTCTGTGTTTTTCCCTCAACCCTCTCTCCATCAGCCCACTTTCTCCCCTCCACTCACCAGTCAACCCCAACAGTACCCAAAGTCCAAAACATCGATCACCCAAAATCTGTAAGCTGAAACTTGAAAGCGTCCGGTATTGTGGAGTTCAATTTGATGGAATTTAGGAAGAATCTGAAAAACGCTTGAAAAAAGGGGAAAATCATAATATGAGAAAAGCAGAAAACCAGTTTTGCATCATATAACACAGCTATCACGTAAGAAGATTTTCTTTTGTTTTTGTTTTACTAAATTCATTTACAGATAAATTTTTGATAATTGCAAGAACGAAGAAGCATTTTCTCATTAATCCTATATATTAATTAACGATTTGTTACAGACGTGAAGGTTTACATAAACGAGCAAATATGAGCTATCCTACTCATTCCAGTAAGTTTGTAACCAATTCTCTTGAAAAATGTCACCCTTTCTGTGCGAAATGATCTCCAAGTCAATACCGAATTGTCTTGATGTTTCAGTATCCCAACAGGGAAGCGATATGAACCCTGTGAAAGTAGAAATGTGGCAACAAAATTCTTATTTGTGCGATTCCGGTATACAATCAGGGCTGGTTACGCAAACTCCTTCATTGTCGGGAAAAGAAGAAGAAATGGAGAAGGATCAAATCTTATTCGATTTGGATCAAGGATTCAATCAAGGATTCACCGCCGAACAAGTTGATGGTAATTTCGTCTACAAATTCTTATCGAATTACGAGTTCGGAATTCATCTCCGGTTTTTTGAATTAGAAATGAATCAGCAGTTGAATCACACTCGCAGCCAACGAGTTCGCACCGCTATGTTCCCCGAAACTTTGGAAGAAGGCATCGAAATCCCTTCGACTCATTTCCATCAAGGGCAACCTACCGCCGTGCAAGGTTTAACCGAACCCAGCCAAATGTTGAAACACGCCGTCGTTAATTTAATCAATTATCAAGTTAGTATACGAAACGAGTATCTACCTAGTTCACGGGTTAGAAACGGTCGTATAAACGCATCTCTTTGATTTGACCAGGATGATGCGGAATTGGCCACTAGAGCCATACCAGAATTGGTTAAACTGCTCAGTGATGAAGATCAAGTGGTCGTCTCGCAAGCAGCCATGATGGTTCATCAACTCTCCAAAAAAGAGGCTTCCAGACACGCGATTATGAATAGTCCTCAGGTATAACACCGACAAAGACGTTAAATCTTTCTCATACCTCTTGTTCGTCCCTTCAACTTTTGTAATTTATCGATGAGCCATGTGTTTGAACAAATCTAGATGGTCGCCGCTTTAGTTCGAGCAATTTCCAACAGCAATGATTTAGAAACGACCAAAGGTGCCGTCGGAACACTGCATAACTTATCTCATCATCAACAAGGACTTTTAGCTATATTCAAAAGTGGAGGTATCCCAGCTCTCGTAAAATTACTCAAGTAATTGATCTTTTCATCGTATGTACGTTACGCTACTGCGAAATTTAATTTCCTCCTGATTAAACTTGTTTTTATTTTCTTATCAAAAGTTCGACGGTGGAATCTTTACTTTATTATGGCGTCACGACTCTGCACAATTTACTACTGCATCAAGAAGGTTCCAAGATGGCCGTACGACTGGCCGGCGGATTACAAAAGATGGTTTTACTTTTGCAAAGAAACAACGTCAAGTTTTTAACCATCATAACCGACTGCCTGCATATCTTAGCTTACGGCAATCAAGAATCCAAACTTATCATACTAGCTTCCCAAGGATCTACGGAACTCGTACGTATTATGCGTACGTACGATTACGAGAAATTATTATGGACAACGTCTCGAGTACTTAAAGGTAACGAAATTTTCCGTCTATCAGCACATAGACGTTGACTCGATATTTATCACGTTTATTTCTCATTTGGTATAGTACTATCCGTGTGCTCGAGTAACAAACCAGTCATCGTGGAAGCTGGCGGCATGCACGCTCTGGCCATGCATCTCAACCATCCCAGCCAACGTTTGGTTCAGAATATATTGTGGACTTTGCGTAACCTATCGGACGCCTCTACCAAAGTAGAAGGCTTAGAAGGACTGTTGCAGTCCTTAGTACAACTTTTAGGGTCAGCTGACCCCAATGTGGTGACTTGCGCTGCCGGCGTGCTTTCAAATTTAACCTGCAACAATCAAAGGAACAAAGTGACCGTTTGCCAATGCGGTGGAATAGACGCTCTTGTCAGAACCGTAGCTAATGCTGGCGATAGAGAGGAAATCACCGAACCGGCGGTAAGGGCGATTGAGATGTTTGTTCTGTTATTATTTACCCTTTATATGTACTAATTCGTACGTACTGTTTGATTGACTTAGGTTTGCGCTTTGCGACATTTGACGTCAAAACATATCGAATCAGAGATGGCGCAGAACACAGTTAGAATGAACTATGGTATCCCAGTAATCGTGAAATTACTCCATTCATCGTCACGTTGGCCATTGCTCAAAGCAGTCATCGGATTGATTCGAAATTTAGCTCAGTGCCAAGCTAATCACGTTCCTCTGCGTGAACACGGTGCCATACATTATTTGACCGAATTACTACATTCTAGAAATGAAGATGTCTGTGAGTACGATGCATAGTGCGTTAAATTCCTACTGTGTTTTTATTATCACAGGAAGATTGGATCATAAAAATGGAGCTAATTACATTTTGAGCCTTCTCAAGTTTTACGACATTAAAATGTTCCTTTTGGTGCCCTGATTAACCATCAAAAAGTCCCCGAATCTTACTCATCGACATCTCCCCCAAAGTGAACCTAAAATGACCCCCTCTTTGTTTTTCGCTTACAACTCTTGAAATATGCGTTCAAACAAAAAAATGATTCTTACTAAAATTAAAGTATATTAAATTTGTAACAAAAAAGGTTATATTCATTTTTTTCGAAAAGTGAACGGGTGGTGCAAAAACAACCGTTGAAATACTTTTTTGGACACTGCTTATATTTTGACGGTTGTTTTTGCACCACCCGTTCACTTCTCGATGAAAATTAATAAAACCATTTTTCTTGTAAATTCAACATACTTCAATTTTTGTTTGAACATTTTTTCAATCCGACGCATGTTTGAAAAGTTATGAACTTATGAGTGAAAATTAGTAGGCGACTGAGGGCCCACATTGGGGTGAGGGGGTGATTCGAGGGCTTTTTTATGATTCATTTGTCATGTATATCAATATATGCAGTACCAGCTGAAATGGTACCATATTCGCGGAAGGGGACAATTTTCATTTTTTTCCCATCCTGCATATTTTGACACGTGTTTTTGCGCCACCCGTTCACTTTTCGAAAAAAATGAATATGATCTTTTTTGTTGCAAATTTAATATACTTTAATTTTAGTAAGAATAATTTTTTTTTTGAACGCGTATTTCAAGAGTTATGAGCAAAAAGTAAAGAGGGGTCACTTTGGGTCCACATTTGGAGGAGATGCCGATGAGTGAGGTGCGGGGACTTTTTGGTGGTTAATCAGGACACCGAAAGGAACATTTTTAACGTCATAAAATTTGTGATTGCTCAAAATGCGATTTCATTTCCTTATTTTCTTGTGCTACATCTAAACATACCCAAAGGAATATTTTGTTGATAAAGTGATGGCGAATCTGCTAATAATCGAAAGCGAATGTTTTTTTGACCCTACGATAGCTACGTATGCGGCTGCAGTATTATTCCGTTTGACCGAAGGCAACAATCCAGAGTCTGCGCAGCGTTTGTCAATGGAGCTGACAAGTCCGTTATTCGGAGATGATCAGAATGTTTGGCCCAATAGCGGTGATTTAGAAATGGGCTCAGATATTCAGGTTCGTGAGTTTTTTTCTTCATCGAAATGTTTTTGGCATTCGGTTTTTTTCGTATGGACATTGTATTTGTATCGCGTATTTTTTGTGATTGTTGGTTGAAATACTTTGATTTGGTAGTTACGATATCGATGATATCATATTCCCGTAGGAATTGATATCAGAGATGCACTAGCATTAGAATTATTTTTTGCATATCGCTTTTATTCGCTATTCTAGAGGAAATTTGATGAATGGTCTGCCAAACTTGAAATTTGGAATCTGTCTTTAGTTAGTCAATATTTAGTAGGTAGTTGCTTCGATAAATCGATATATGTGCTTTGATTTTTTCGTTGTTTTTGGGCTTCTTATTTTGTAGAATATATTTGAAGATGGCTTTAACATAGATCTATACAGACATGGCCCCGCTAGTATTTCGAATGAAAGTTACACACACGGTATGTACTCTTCAATTTTTGACTTATGACACCTAAGACCATATACTCGTAGTGAAACGGTGAAATGCTGACACTAGGTAGAAGCCATGGAGTGTCATAAATGGCAAAATGAATGGGACACTTGTTCGAAATACGTAATACCTGTCACTCGATTCTAAGTCATCATTAAATAAACATATGCTACGTATCTGTTTCAGGATATGACACGTTACCCATAAATGCTCCGCAAAGCATGAAAATAGAACATTTGGGAGAATTTCCAGCGCATCAGTTGAAAAATAATATAGTTGATGCGTGGTACGACACCGACCTGTGACATCTTATCGAATCAAATCATGTTATGCAGATTTATCACTTGATACAGCTGCGAATTCATTTTGCGAATACGAATGGTACAGTACCAACGTGGAAATTTCAATTTGGTATAAAAATGAATCGTTCACTTCGCAGAACAGTGGGAACTTGGTACTGAAATTCGTGTACCATTTTCAAAGTGTACAATTTCGAACTTAGTTCGTAATATATGTATAAGTCTTATAAGATTGTCATGCTGCAATTCCTTCTTTTCCAGTAAGGCTCTAATAAGCTTTAAATGGTACGATTTTTATAGCGCCCCTACGAAAAAGTGTTTGTTGTTGAAAAGGAAATTAACATCGAAAGTTGATTCGAGAGTTGTCATTTTTTTTACTGTATTATTGTATTTGTACAATTACATTAACTGATTACGTCATGTATGTGTAGGTACTGTCCTACCTTATTGTGTATAGTTGATAAGCACGTTTTATTTTGTAATTTAAGCTACAAACTTGACACATTTGTAGTCTCATTCCATTCTAATAAGGTTCCTAGTATGTATCTTTATTACTCGTAAATTAGATTTACTGTATAGATAGGTACTTTAATTTTCTGCTGATATCATAATTTGGAATAAAATACTGTGTTCAACGAGATTTGTATGTTTATTGCTACTACATATTATCGAACTACTTGTAATGTTGGAGGTATTGCTCATTTTCATCTGAAAAGTTTCATTTCTGGTAAAACGACTCTAGTTGGCTCGAAATAAATGCCGAATTCGTGATCAGCGACCTCGAATTAGTCTAAAATGATATGAAGAATTTAAAAATTCGATAATTTTCAATAATTGTACTTTGCATGTGTTGATCCAATCATGAAAATAATTGCGCGAATGGATTCCTCGTATCAAAAAACCATGGTTTCGACACTTTGTACGATCATTTATGGTGAAAAAACAATTGAAATGGTGATTATTAATTAAAAAGAATAAAATTTACTTCATAAGTGTCAATTTATGCAATAATTATTAATCAAATCGCGAAAATAATTGCGCCAATGGATTCCTCGTATCAAAAAACCATGGATTTGACACTTTGTACGGTCATTTAGTGTGAAAAAACAATTCAAGTCACAAAAATTAAAAACATGGGAAAATATCTTAAAAACGCCTTATAGGGTATGCAGCCAAACTTACATCGGTGCAGGAGTTGCATAACCACAGGTTTAAAAATTGCCCTAAAACTCGAGTCCTCATGAGGACTTGAGTTTTAGGGCAATTTTTCAAACTGTGGTTATGCAACTCCTGCACCGATGTAAGTTTGGCTGCATACCCTACAAGGCGTTTTTAAGATATTTTTTCAAATTAGGTATAACTATATTTTTGCAGGCAGAATTTTTTTCTTTAATGTAGTTTTAGATCAGGGGTATCGATGTTCAGTAATTTTTTTTCATTTCGAATCTAGTTTTAGATCAGGGGTATCAATGTTCAGTAAATT